>CANXYI010387349.1:0-10627 GCA_948208565.1 Hura crepitans | reverse complement strand
CTAGTCTTGTATAAGGGCACTCATGTACAATGATGGGTTAAGGCTCAGTTATGTACATAGATTATGTCATGGTTTATAAATATTATAAACAAGATTTATGATGTTTATGCCTATGAAATGTATGACTTATATATGCATGTTTGGATCGAATGATGTGATGACTGAGATAACTATGTGTACTACTATTGATATGAGTATTCTAGAGGATCAAGAGGATCTATTGAGATGTGATAATGATAAGGATTTTGATAGAAGTGCCATCTAGGTAGGTTTAAATTTTTGGTTTCTCACCAAAACAACAATATGCTACCAAATTTTTATTTGGGCATGACCCATAACAGACTTTGTAAGATAAACCATGATGCCTATTAATAAAGTTTAATTCACATGATGAAAAGAAAGGGTTTTAAAGAGATAATGATATGGTAATGTGATATCTCTTATTTGGGTCCAATGGTGGATTAGGTAAGGGGTGTCACTTTAGGTGGTATTAGAGCGAGTTTAGGCATTTTTAGGCAAAGGTTGCATAAGTGCCATATAGCTAAGGTTTTATGTCAGGTAAAGCTACACTGCTTGAGGCTGATAATCTTCTCTTGTATAGTAAACCAAGATGAGTGAGTATACCCCACCAGGCGAAGGGGAAGAGGCGGCTAGTCATGCACTGAGGACCATTCATAAGCCTGTGACTTTAGCAACCCTAGTGCCTAGCGATGTTGCATGTCTAGCACAAGCACAAGCTCAACTAGAGTTGCTATAGTAGATTATTGATTTACTGAGATGGACCACTGTTGTGATTGCTTTGCTACCACCACCACCAACTCTAGCACAACCCCTATAGCCACAAGCATTGTAAAAGACCTAGTTAGAAAGGGTTAAAAAAATGGTGGCACTCAATTTTATAGGAATAGTAGAAGATTATACAGCAAATATTAAGTATTGGCTGGAGTAGACAATTAAAATTCTGCAACAGTTGTAGTGTACTCCAAAAGAGATCCTAATATATGCCATCTCTCTCCTACAAGAAGAAGCCTTTTATTAGTGGGAGATAATTGTTGAATGAAATGTAGGAGTGGATGTGACTTAGGAGTTTTTCTTCTAGGAATTTAAGAAGAGGTATATTTTAGAGACTTACATTGATAAGAAGAGGTAAGAATTCTTAGATCTAAAATAACGATGGAGATCCATATCCGAGTATGAGAAAAATTTTGCCCAGTTAAATAGATATGTAAGGGAATTATTTTAATAAAAGAAGAGAGATGCAAAAGGTTTGAAAAAGGCCTCAACATAGAGATCTGGATGTAGATTGCTACATCATAGATCAAAAAATTTGCCTCTTTAGTGTCTGCAGCATATGCCACGAAGGAAATGCTGAAAGAGAGAAGGTAGTCCTAGAGGCAAGGCCGAATAAAACTCCCATTTGCTTAGTTTGGCATACAACTATTTCTCCCTCAGAGTCTATAACACTAATCTCAAGTGTTGCTTATGTTGTTCCTTGGTATTTGAATAAACTAAGATATCATCAATGAAAACCATGACAAACTGATCCAAATATGGCTTGAAGATTTAATTCCTTAGATCCATAAATGCTGTAAGAGCATTGGTAAGCCTGAATGGCATCACTAAGAATTCATAATGTCTATATTGATTATGAAAATTTGTCTTTGGAATATCAAACTTTTTAATTCTCAGCTGGTGATATCTTGATTTGAAGTCAATCGAGAATACACCGGCACCTCTCAATTGATCAAAGAGATCATTAATACTTGGTAATGGTATTTATTTTTTACTCTCACCTTGTTCAATTATTTGTAATCAATGCACAATTGAAGTGACCCATCCATCTTCTTTACAAATAGTACTCTCTTAATATGCATATTGTTGATATTCTAGAATTAATGCATGATCTACACAAACTCCCTTTCACAAGGATCATAATCCGCATAGATATATATGTTTTATGCATACTTATTTTATTCTGGTCTACATGGACTCCCTTTCATAAGGATCATAGTCTACATGGATATATATATATTTTATGCATACTTATTCTATTTTATGGGATACACGAACTCCCTTTCATGAGGAGTGTAGTCCGTATGAACATATGTTTTGAATTCCTATCCTTATGAATATCTGTATTTATCTTCATGTTTTCCTTTGCATGATTAATTTATCATTCTCTTAGTTATAATTATCATTTAGGCATGCATCATGATTATTCATATTTGTGTCACACTAGTTGTTACCATTCTATTTGCTATTGTTCTTAGGTCCTCACAAACCATTATTTGTGGTACTAACCTTTCTCCTTAAGTTATATAAGAGTGACAGTTCTTATTGGGTAAGAGATCTAGATGGGCATATTAACCATGATACATTGTAGTCACATAGACATAACCAGAGCCTTAAGGAGTCCATACAAACTTAATGACACAGAGATGGGACCAAATAGCTTACTCTTTATTTGTTTATTTGGTTTTGTACCTTTTATTTCTCTTAATTATTTTTTGTTGTAATAGGTAGCTTAATAATTTGTTTTACACATCAAAACCCTAACCTCACATCAAATGGTTTTTTACATAATTAATTGGTGTTTTCTTAATAAAATGGTTTTGATTTTTCTTTAATAAAAGTCACACGAAGAATGTATTTTAACAATGGCCAATCTCTTAGAGATGGGAGTTAGACAATTACCACTAATTCCTATGAAATTACGGGTAGTTGTCAGGTCAAACCATAACTAACAAATAACCCGATTCATGGATGTCAATATACACGAATGTTTGTTATATATTCTTAATATTGAAATTTATTTTATCTAAGTGAAAAGGTGACATGAATGCTTTAATTAAGATGCTTGCTTTCATGATATAGGATTGATAAATGTTCGAATATAAAAGGAAGGTATATTATTAGGGCATAAATAAGATATGATTTTAAACCCTTTCTAGGTAAAAGATTAGTAGTCCTAGTGTAGAGCCTGGTGGCAAATCCAAACACTAACTACCTCATCCCTACTAAAACATACAATAAAATCTACAGTGGTGACTTTATTAGGATTTAGAATTGAATTTGAAAGTGCCCAAATAATATACTTTCTAATATTCTAATTTTTATCAATCCCATGCATTTCATCTTATATACATTATGTCCCTTTTTACCTTGGATGGTTTTATGAACCATAACCCCATTTTTCATTCAATAATAAGGAATTACCAGTATATCCATCACTTACAAGCCTCGTGCATTTAAGTATATGAAATGGTGAACTAACTGGTCACTATTATCCTTGACTGGAAATACCTATTAGGAGGGACCCCCGCTTGTCGGAACCATAAAGCCTTGTAAAACTATACCATGAGCCCATATAGTTTAGCTTAGCTACTTTCCTTAGGTTGTATGACCCTAGAGTTTTGTGATTGCATTATGATTGCTATGTAGGCTTATTACATTTAACCTTATTTAAAGTGAGGCTAAGCCTTTTATGTGTTTTATCTAGAATGGGCCTAACCTAATTTCACCTCAAACAAGACTTAAATGTTATAGGGCATTATACTTGTATGCACTTTAAATATGAGAGGTCATTGGACCCATAATCAAACTTATAATTCCCCTGATGATGCTTAGGTATACCCACCTAAGAAGAATTGCTAAGACCACATGTGTGGGAGTAATAAGGTTGAAAGGCTTATTGCTTGTGTTTGTCCTTATACATCCTAACTTGTGTCTTTTTTTATCCTTATATACATAACATTATATCTACTTCATGACATAAACTTTGTATCTTTCTTGTTTTTATGTACCGTATGTATCTCATAAACACATGCAATGTAAACACACTTCATGTAGACTTATATTCACTTTATACTAGCACATGACACACTAACCATACATCAAAGGTTGCCATCTTGTAAAAATTCATGCATCTTGTGATCTCATTCATGTATTAACTATTCATACCATACATCCACACATATGCATGCATCATATTTATTCCTAAGACATCATTCATACATAAGGCACACCTTACATATCATACATCATCTTAGACAGTTCATGCATCATGACTAACCCTTTGTTTTACAGCCATCATTGATCCATCTTTAACCTACCAAGGAAGAGCAATCATGTCTAGAGATGAAGTAGTAACAAAAGCCATGCTAAATTAGATCCTTTAAGATATAGAGAAAAGGATGATGGCTACTATGACTAATGCATTGTCAAGTATGTATGCCTAGCAAAATAGAAGCCAACCTTCTACTGCTAACAATAGTAAGAAAGAAATGGCTAATGACTAGGTTTTTGATGAAGAGATACGGCCTGTTAGGCTTAGTTATAATAAGGTTCCACCACCCCAAAGGTGATAAGAAAGATTGCATCAAAGAGCTAAATGAAATACTAGAAACCATGAGTCATCTAGTGACCAGGGGGAAAAACATCAACCTAGAAGACATCAGCATGAAGCTTAATCATACCATGCCCTACAAATTCAAAATGCCAAATTTAAGCAAGTTCGATGGCACTTCTAACTTGAGGACTTATTTGAAGTGGTATGTAATAGCTATAAGGTTGACCCATCTATCAAAAACATAAATAGTAAGCTTGTTTAGTATGTCTCTAACTGGGTAGTCCCCGAATTAGTACCACAGCTTAGAAAAAAAGGTCAAAGTGAACTAGGAAGATTTAGCCCATGTATTCAACAAACAGTACTCAAATAATGCAACTATTGAGGTAACCCTCAAGGACTTAGAATTGGTGTGCCAAAAACTCGATGAATCCTTCTCTAATTAATTAGGACGATAGAGGGCCAAGGTACTTAAATGAGAAACAAGCCTAATGACACCAAATAGATAAAGTGTTCATCAAGAATGCTAATAGCTATATAAATGTTAGGCTCTCTGCTAAAGGCATTACCACATGGGAATGGCTCAAAAACATAGTTGTTGATCTTGAATTAGCACTTCAGAATAGATGATTCAAGAAGAATGGGGAACCTGCCTATCAAAATAATAATTTAAACTAAGTCACTAATGTCAACATGGTCAGGACTTGCCATTTCTCTAAATCGGGCAAACCTCTATCTTAATGCTTAAATAAGCTTATAAAAGAAGAAAAACTACAGCCATTAACACCCAAGCCATAGTTTGATCCTCTTTCACTTAATCATAAGTTTAATATATACTGTGCTTACCTCTAAGTGACAGGCTATCTCATAGACAAGTGCATCACTCTTTGTCATGCCATCTAAGATCTCATTGATGCCAAGCTGATACCTAATCCAAAAGCTTAAAGCTCCCCCAATTAATCTTGTTCTCCTTTTTTTTAATTTAGTTTAGTTGTGAGCTTTTATAATCTTTTCAATTACTTATCCTTTAATAAAATAAGATAATAAGTTTACTTTTAGATGGTTATATAAATACATTTTAAGTTTAACATAGAAAGGGGAAAATCTAGCAAAGCAAATCAACTTTAACCTCCTCTTGAAAGATGGATCAATGATCATACATAGCATTTGGCATCACTAGGAATCATACACAACATTAGGCATCTCTGCCAATCATATATAATAACTTTGCATCGTAGAAATCACAATGTGTACTCACATGTACCATAGATACATCTGTTAGACATATGAGTTCATCCACGCATATTACTTAGCCTTAATCATGCATTATTAATCCATATGTGGATCTACCATACTAGCCTCACCCACTTATACATAAATTCATCGAAGAATGGATAGGCATCATTCATCATGTAAACTTCAGTCTCTTAGTATCACCTCACCTAAAGTAGGTATCACATTCATTCATTTAAACTTCACTCATTACACCTGTATCATGATTGGGATGTGCCATACATAACATCATAAATGCTTGAAACATGCATCATATCACATTAATCATATATCATGCTAATAATAAGGATCATCCTTCGCTCTGGCTTCTTAAAGGAAAAGACTCACCCCTTTCCTTCTTTCAACACTCTTCATCACAAAAATGGCAACTAGACCCAAAACCAAATTTGAAAGTTAGTTAGTGAGTAGAGGCATGATGAATAAGGTAATGGCAACACTAGAATGAAGGATAATAGCATTCATAGAGGAAAGGATTCAAGAAGTCCAACAATAAGGTGCTTTGAAGAACCTAATAGGCATGAATTTAACCTTAGGGGTAAGCAATGACCAAGCAACTGAGCCAAGAAAAATTTCCCTTAGATTCGCCCATCTAAATAAGCCCTCATCTATGATGCTCAAAGAGTTGAAAGAAGAAAACCTCCTTTAACCCTTAATACCAGAACATTAGTCCTTACCACTTCCATTTAACCATCACATGACCAATACTATGCTTATCATCAAAAGACTAGACACCTGACTAACAATTGCAAAGCCCTTCGTTAAGCCATCCAAGACCTTATAGACCATGGTGTCATACCTTATCCTGAAGATCACCCATCACCAAACCTTACAATCATCCTTAAATTCTCTAAAAAGTGAGGTTCCCTCTTTCTAATGTTCGGTCTACCACCTCATGGGCCAACTGTTGACCAACTACAAGATTACACCAATCAAGGATATGGAAGGATCTAATAAAGATAGGATAGACTATCTTTGTTTTCTTTTCTTGTTGTCTCTTGCCTTTATGATGGAACAATTAAAGTTTAATAACACATTGTTTGGCTTTTCATGTGCATATTTGCTCACCTCTTTCATTGCACAAGATGATACTCTTGAAAGTGAGTTGAGAGATTTTAAAAATATTCAAAAAATAACAATAAATAAAAAGAACATTCATCATAGGAAAATATGCATTCATCATTCAACATATATCTACATTCACCATTCATCCATTATAAGAAAGGATTCACTCATTCACTTATCTAGGAAAAGGTTATTTCCACTATGCAGCTACCTATACATGCATTCATCATTCATTTAAGTTCCTCATTCATTAGAAAAGAATAAGCAAAAACATATGAATCACTAGATACATTCTCTAGTGGAAAGCATACCTTACCATATTCTTTCATTTAGAAAAGATTAAGGAACTAATGCACATACATTCATTCACTCAATCACCACATTCATTCATTCAAAAGAAAACTAGATCACATCTAATCGCTGGACACATTTATACATTTGCACATGTATCAACTCATTTGCAAACTCGCATTAAGTAGGCATCAATGCATATATACAATGTAACACCCCCTGCCTATTCCTATAGAAAACAGGCAAAGCGTGCTACTTCCCGTGAGATCACCCATCCTTAGATTTCCCTAAGGGCCTTTCATTTAACTCTTACTTGGGTTTCTCTTATTCAATCTAAAAAATTCATTAAATGATTCCAGTGGTCTGAGGCCAACTTACTAGGCATATTACACTCACCTGCCTAGTCTTATGATCAAATATTAGCCTAGGCTGCTACTATAATGAAGGACTCATTTCTCACTAATATAGGTTACGGTGCTAGCTAACTAGGTATCAAAACACTCAATTACCCTCAATAACATGCACGAGTGCCTCTAACTAATAAACCACATATTCTAATAAGATAATATCATACTTGGACAGTCATTGGATGCATTGCTGGTCATTCTCTGCATCTCAATCTAACCTATCACCTACGTATCAAACACCCGATACACTGAGTATGCACTCAGTGGTGAATTTAACCAAACATACCATGTACAATTATTACATACAAGCACACAAGAATGTCTAATAACATCTATTTATTTATTCCAATCTCTCTATTCAAGTTCTAGGTATGACTATCCCTTGAATGATTCATATTTCCTTATCACAATTCTTACCCTAGTGTTATAGATGCCAGTTTATCACTTCAATCCTTATTTGTTCTTAATTATAGGTTATACTTAACATTTCTATGCTCTAGTTACCCTTACTATATCTAATTTACAGGACTTACATGGCTTATTCATCTACCCTTATTATTCCCTGATCAACTCTCTATCATTTAGTCCTATTCACTATTTAGACATGTGTAAGTCACTACCTATTTCACTTGAATTACATCATTCCTTCTATAGCTTATTCCTCACATGTGCTTCTATATTCTGTTGTCATTCCATCACCATATTGCTTCTATTATGAATCTCACTAGCATTATATAAGGCTATTGAGTCTTTTTATTGATAGCATATTTTCTCTTTGAGTGTAGTTTACTCTTGAATTACCTTAAACATAATAATTATGCTTTTAGTTCTCTCATCAATATTATTTACATTCATTCAAGTTCTTTAATGAATTAAGTTATACCCTCATGGTTTGGGAAGAACTCCTAACCACTAGATAATGGGAATCACAATGTGTAGTGACCCCTATTTTGGACCTCGACTGTTGTACCAAACCAATCTGAGAACTGAATAAAAGACAAAGTTATGCAGTGGCCCATATTATAGACCTCGTTATCTATACACACCCTTCACCCAATAGTAGGGTTCAGTTTCGAGGAACCTCCTAATATCGAAAAGGGGATAGCAGGGACCAGCCCCGTGGGACCTCTCAATATCCTCATACAACAATCACAACAACAACATACAATCTAGTGGATAGCAGGGATCAGCCCCATGGGACCTCCCAATATCCATAAGTGGGTAATAGGGATCAGTCCATAGACCTCACAATACCTATGAGTGGGTAGCAAGGATCAACCATAGGCCCCCCAATACCCAAAGCATACAGACTCAAAGTAATACTCGACAGCTTCACTCACCCTACACAGGCTAAATCTATATAAACCTAGCCTCTAGTAGTTGCTAATCTCTAGTTGACCGGCCAACCTATCCAGTGTATGAATAACCATAAAACCCCAAGATTCCCTTTGTATTATCTTTTAGAGCCTTTAGATTCATTGTTCAATTTATCCATGATAATATAGCATTCTTCGAGGCCATTCTGGGTTCACCTATCAATCACTTTCCATTTAATATCTTTTTAATTTCGTCTAGTGGTCATGTCTTTATTTTCATTCCACGTTAGTCCTTAACTTCGTATAATTGTCTTTTAACTTCTTTCATGATAAATCTGGATTCTCTCTGTTGCAGTTATGTATCTAATTTACCTCACTTTTATGAGTCCTGATAGATTATATCCCATGTATTTAATGTCACATAATCTTTGAATTACTATACAATGACTTGGTTCTTAACTTTAGTAATTCACTTCCTTGTTACTATTTTTTTTCTCTAACAATATTTATTTTCTATACAGTCTAATAATTTACACAATATTCGCTATGGAATTCTTTATGAGGACTGCCCAATTCTTAATCTTTAAGTCTTTATTAATTATACCCTTTTTTCATGTCCTAAAGTCCATCTGTAACACCCCCTTGCCCATTTCTACTGAAAACAGGCAAGACGTGCTACTTCCCATGAGGTCACCCATCCTTAGATTTTCCCAGGGGCCTTTCATTTAACTTTTATCTCATCTCTCATTTATCAGTCTAGAAATCTTCACTAACAACTTTTACAGTCTAAAATACTCTTGCCAGGCATATAACACTCACATGCCTGATCTCATAGCTAAATGTCATTTGAGTCCGTTATTACAGCTATAAACTTCTTTCTTTCTATTATAAATTAATGTGCTAGCAAATTCTATAGCTTAATGCCCATCTACCCACCTTGACATGCATGAGTGCCTCTACTTACTTATACTATGTAATTTACTTATATAAGATCATACCTAGACAGTCGTCGACTGCACTACTGATTATCTGCTTCACATCTTTTATAATCTACCACTTATACACTCAGTATTGAATTTAACTGAACATATCATGTACTATGTTGCATGCAAGCACACAAGAATTTATTACTACTATTTGTTAAAAAGTCTCCAATTCTTTTTAGTTTATCTCTCATCTATAATCATCTGTTAGGTGAGTCATCCTATTATTTCTCCAAATTACATGTTTATATTAAGTTTTAACTCTAACCAGTATCACTTTACCACTTATGTAGGTCCCTTTTTAGAAGGCTTACATTATTCAACTCGATTCATTTATCCAATATACCTATTTGGCTCTCTTCTCAGTATTTAGCTAATTTTTTCCTATAATTTTATCTCTTTTACATGCTTTCCTATTCAGTTACTATTTCCTTTATCTTTCTTTACTTCAAAAAGTATCATTAAGTTCATATAGACATATTTAATCTCAACCTTTACCACTATTCCGTAGTTTGGTACATTTACTCATAACTTATTTCCAATAAGGTAGATTTATGTCTCAAATCTTTCATTTATTACTATTATCGAGTCTATTCAAATTCTTTTATTTATCTTTTATCCTTATGGGTTTGGGAAGAACTCTCAGCCACTGGATAATGGGATCACAATGTGCAGGGGCCCCTATTTTAGGCCTCAGCTGCTGCACCAACCCCTATAGTCTGAGAACCGGACAAGAAGCAGAATTGTATCGTGGCCTGCATTATGGACCTTAGCATCTATACACAACTATCATCTGATACTCTAAGGACCTGGCTATAGACCAATCCCACTATCTGTAAATCATAGCAAGATCATCATCCTCTGGTAGATACGTTAGGGACCGATCTGTAGACCACTCTTAATGGCCACAAGGATAGCCGCGCGTGTAGG
>CANXYI010387200.1:0-13811 GCA_948208565.1 Hura crepitans | reverse complement strand
AATTATTATTATTATTATTATTATTATTATTATTATTATTATTATTATTATTATTATTATTATTATTATTATTATTATTATTATTATTATTATTATAGATGTTGTTGTGACACTATCTCAGTATATTACATAATGCACGCATGACTAGTGTGACGCATATGTGCCTGCATGACATGCTTTTATTGTATTAAATTCACCACTGAGTATTGTACTTAGAGTATCGGTGTTTCCATGCATAGGTAGTAAATAGTGTAGCCGATCAGCCTCAGTAAGGTGTTGTAGTGTAGCAGACTGATTTTGAGGGTATATTTCTATTCTTTTTATGGTTTAGAGGGCACTCATGTAATTCCTGTGGGGCTGGGTTTAGTTTTTGTAAGACTGAATATTTATGTCATCGATATGTTGATGGATTTATATGATGTATAGTTAAATTACACTGAATGGTATTAATATTTATATTCGGATGTGTTTGTGGGCCCAGGGTCTTGTATGATGATATTATGAGGTTAATTATGATCTGTACATTGATGTTAGAGGGTTAGTCTGAAGATTCAAGTAATATCTGAATGGAAAATATGCATGTCTATAAGTGTTAAATAAATGAACCCTTAGGAAAATTCTAGGATGGGTGACCTATGGAAAGGTAAGACCACTAGTCTAGATTCTTTGGAAATTGGGTTGTGGGTGTTACAGAAGTCAATATGAGTAAATTGATTTAAATGTACACAAGATATTACTAAGACAAAAAAAAGATTAAATCACAGTTTCAAATTTTAAACAAGTACAATTACGAGTGAAATATAGATAATAAAGTTATCTAATGGCATAAAATGATTAAATTTAAATAATAACTATCCATATACATGCATATAAATATGGAAAAGAGATATAAAAACTTCAACCACATAAAGAGAAATTGAATAAATAGAAATCGATAATAAGCCATAGAAAGTACATGCAAAAATAAAAAAGTTTATCAAAGAGACTTCTAAGTGTATAAATTCCAATAAAAACCACATAAACATACAATATGAATGTACCACATTTGATTGTAATATAGATATGTAATTGTTAATTGGTATACAAGTATCTATAAAAGAAAGGTAAATACACGTATTCTTTAGATTTTGATAATTAACTACGATAAATAAAAAACAATATGTGATAACTATCGAATTATATATAAATTAAAGACATAAGACAAAAAATAAGGTAAAAATGGAATTACTAAGTAAATAAATATTTATTAATCAAAACGTTAATATAAGATAGACAAGTATAGAGAGAAATATATACAATAAATAATAAAATGTAAAATAATAGGTAAATTATATTAGTAATCATATCTAATAGCATAAGACAAATGTTGCACATTTATGTACAAGATTAATAAAAGATATTTAAATAGTATACATAGATGCAAAGAATATAAATATAAGAAAAACAAATAGGTAAATGAAGACTCATAAATATAGACAAAAGTTATAAAAAGGTAATATCGATAGTCAGACATATAAACTATAAAGCAAGTAAAAAGAATTATTTATGATCATTAAGTAGAACTATAGTATTTGTACACAAGTAAAGCAATAACATAATTCATAGTACTAAAATTCACCACTGAGCAGTTTTTCTCAACACATCGGTTTTCTAACGCATAGGTTATGGACCAAGCTAGGAAAAGCAGAGGATTAAGTCCCAACAACATTAGAAACTCACATGACAGATGAAAGGTAATATACGCCCATTATGAGCATTCTTCTATGATCATTTACTTTTGTATGTATAATATGTATATGTTATATGAACACATGTAGGTGAGTACTAGTCATTAAATAGTAGTATATAAATAGGAATTTTCACATGAGTGTTGCAAGGAGCAATAATTAAATGTTATGAATGTTTACTTAATATGCATATGTATGTGAAAGATGAAGTAAGTAGTATGAATATATATGATATAAGTTGAATGTATATTAAATAATAAGCAAAAAATAAAAGAATAATTACACTAAAATAATTAAATATAGGGTAAAACTAAAATAAAAGGGAATAGTAACCAAACTAGTAATATGGCATCTTATATTTGAACCAGTATATTAGTTGGGTATAAGGGTGTTACAATTTTGGTTGGTATTAAAGCTTAGGTTTAGGTGTTTCTAGGTATGTAATAGTTGCATATATGTGTGACATATGTATGCGCACATGTATTACATAGTTATATGGCTACTGGGATATCGATCAGGATTTGCTTACCTGCCAACATGAAATTTGAATAAGAATCACATGTATAAGTTAAACGAAAATGATAGCTAAGAATTACCAGTAAATGTAAAAGATGACAAGGCTAGATAAATACTGATAAAGGTAATCATAATAGAAACAAAACATATTGAAGCTATAAGTTAAATGGTGAAAATGAAAAGGAATAACAAATATCAATATAGATAAAACCGATTGTATGAGAAATCAATTATGGAAATTCTAAGCAAAGGTGATCAAAGGAGACAAAGAGAAGAATCGAGCTAATATATGAATCATGAATGAATAAAGTGATATGAATTGTGATTGAAAGTAAAGACAGGATATGGAATAGAAATGTATATGACACTTAGAGAAGCTAAAATAGAAAATATAGTGTTTACAACACCTATGAAAGGTCCAAGGGGGGAAGCATACAGGTGAAATTTTGATGATGAAATTTTCTAAAGAGAGGAAGGGTTATTGCACCCTAACTTTTGGTCTGATTTTTTATAAGGATAGAATTAAAATTAGAAGAAAAAGTGGGGAAAGAAATAGGCATACAAAAAAAAGTAAAGTTGATATGTGTGAACAATTAAGCAAAAAATAACAAAATGGCAAAAAATGAATTACATGAGAAAGTGAAGGGAAAAATTGGAAATCCATATTTGGTGGCCCAAAGATGAGAGGAGCATGTGTAAATGGGTAAAAAATATGAATTGGACATGAGAAGAACATGGAAATATGGAAAGAATGAGGTTCAAAAGATGCTCCTAGTGAATAATGACACCCAAACCGTAAATAGTACTTCCTAGTCCCAAGTGGAGTTAACCCGACCACGAGGTAATATAAATTATAAGATGAATTATGATGTAATTTGAGAGACATTTGACATCATATAAAAGGTTAAAAATAAAAAATGAAATTTAAATTATGATCAAGTATAAATAGTAATTGAACCAAAAATTCTTAAAAATGTGCTCAGAAAAAATTGAGACTTGCATATCCTAAATAATAAAAGGAATATCAAAATCATAGTACCATAATTTATTTACAAATGGAACTATTAAAAATAAATTGGGGAAATAAAATAGAGAAAATGACAATTTATGGGATAAGGATGACATGAAATTTGTGTAGGGAGCAATCTCAACCCTTGGATTAAATAGTAGTACATGAGATCTCCACCCTCCAAATTAAAGTAAAATAAATAAATATAAAATAAAAACGTACACATGGGAGAATCTAAACCTTACATGTGTGATTCCTTTAAATCCTAACCATCCATCTACATTTATATATATTGATTAAGTATAAAATAATGCCATTTGAGGGTGCCATTCGTCTCATTTTCCTCCTCATGGCTGAATTTTGTGCTTCTCTTTCCCACCTCAAATTTTTTGAAAATCCTTCATACAACCTTAAAAATAATATTCCAAATTAAAAGCTCTATTCAAAGTACTTCCCTAGCCTCTCTAAATTTGTATAAAATGAGGAGATGTATTTTAGAGGAAAAAAAGGGGTAAATGTTAAGGGTTTAAGGCCATTAATAAAGCGGTAAGCCAACCTCTAACCTTAGTAATTTCTATGATTTATTTGAGATTTATTAATAAGTACTTATAAGCTAGAATTGGAGTTTTATGGTTAATAATATCTTTTTTGCAATTTAATGTGAGGAAACCATTATAGAATTGGATAGCTATAAAGGATTGATGATAAAGAGATTAAAGTGAAGATGCAAATTGCAAGGAAAAGGGATTGGAAAGTCTATTTAAGGTATGCGTAATCTAGATATTATGAATTAAGCTCATTTTTGCATTATGTAAGAAGTGATCTTTTATATGATAGTTGATTTAATGAAATTAATGGATTAGGTTTGTAATTAAGCCCAAATTAATATATATAGAAATTAGGAAATCATCAAAAGGAATGTTGAACTCAATAATCCTCTATTGGTCAAAATCAAGGGAATGAACAAAACTAGGGGTATATTAATTATTAAGTTGTATTATTTATCTAAGAAGTTATAATCCAACATAAGAATTACAAACCAAAGAAGAGAGAATAAAAATTCGATATTTGTACCCTTTATTAGGAATCATTACATATTAATATGTATTATGTAATTGCTAAGAATTTTAATATTTAATAGTTCTAATTATATTGGTGGATAGAAAGACTATTCAAACCTAAGAAATTGAGATAGAATAATTAAAAGAAAGAAAAATAAGTATAGGAAATTAAAAGCTAAGAGGGGCTTAATTATGAATAAGAAAAGAGCCATAATTACAACGTTGTTTAATTATGTAAATGAATTAATTACTAGTTAAACCATTGGATATAAATTGATAAGAATATTAATAAATGAAAATGACTACTTTATATGTTCAATAATAATAATAATAAAGAATTTGAAAATTAAAAGGGGCAAGAACAAGGTTGGTAAGTGGAAGTCTATAGTATAATAATAGTACTATGACTATTCAAATATATGGTATGGTAATTAAAAGAAGAAAAGAAAAGTTTTGCTTACAAGTTTGTATTATGGCCAAAATGTAAATAGCTAAATTAACACTAAATAGAGTAAGATACATAGAAATTCTAGCAATTTACTAAATTAAGCAAATGTATCCAAGAGTTCAGAAAGGGTATATAAGAATGTGCAAAAGCTTAATAAAGAGACTATACGATATATTAAAGTAAATGTAATTATAAGCTTATATTGTCATTAATTGTAGCCTAAAATATAATGTAGGAGGAATTTGATAAGCTTATATGGGACCTTATTAATTGTAAATTATAGAAACAAATATTTAATAGTTTAAAAGCTTGAAATTTTAAAGTGAATAGATTTACAAAGGAATAATAAAAAGTAAAGTGACCTTGAAAAAAAACCATAAATAAAATATGTGTGTAAATAGGAAAATGTGTTTGTAAATTTTAAAGGGGCCATATTAATTGAATAAAAGACTAATGTTCAACATGTATATGATTAGAAAATTTTAAATCTCTAATTTGGTAAAACGCTTATAGAAATTATAGTTGAAAAGAAAATATGGAATAACATGGATATTAGAACTAAAGATAATGGTTAAAAGTGTATGTAGAAGAAATAGAAAGGAATTTAGTAGAGGATCACAGATTAAGTTACAAGAGTTTATGATTAGGTATAATTTAAAGATAATGTAGTTTATTTGTGATATAATATGCTTATGAACTAATTGCATTTTATTATGAATTTTTATATGCATATTAGATTTGTTACTATATATGTTTACATGATTGAGAGTTAATGGAAGTAGTAAGATTACACATAAATTGAGAAGATAGTTGAACTTATAGTATAACATACAACTAAAAAATAAAAAAAAACACTATAGTCTACTATAAGATAAAATATATATGTAATTCGATAAAGTAATTTCATAAGAAATGTAATTATATGTAATACCCTGATATCCTACATAGTCTATACATCTTAAGATAGGTTAATCGATCAACTAGGGAACCACTATTACCGTCGCGACCTACCATATAGCGCTTTGGTGCTTACCTTTATTTAGGGAGAGTGCTATTTTCCCATATATGTTATTTGGATGCACCCGTATATGTTATGTGGACACTTCAATCTCATACCATTGCACTTTGATGCCTACCATTAGTATAGGGAGTGCTAGTCCTATACTATTACATTGACACTTTGGTGTCACACTATTGCATGTTCTATTATCCTGGAATGGATAACTATTAAAGGATTATCAAGGGTAAATAATAAACGAATTGGATAAAGATGATTACCATTGATACTAAGAATAAAGCTTTCACGGATAAGATAATAAAAGGATGAATTATAGTGCTCGAGCTTAAATAGCATTATTATATTGAATGAAGTCAATATGAATAAATTGATTTAAATGTACATAAGATATTATTAGAATGACAACATGATTAACATATCACAATTTTAAATTTTAATAAGTACAATTATTAATGAAATATAAATAGTAAAGTTATCTAATGGCCTAAAATGAATAAATTTAAATAATAACAATCTATATACATGTATATAAATATGAAAAAATGATATAGAAATTTCAACAACATGAAGAGAAAATGGATAAATAGAACTTAATAATAAGCCACGGAAGTTACATGGGAAAATAAAAGAGTTTATCAAATAAAATTCTAAATGTATAAATTCCAATAAAAACCACATGAATATACAATATGAATGTATTATATTTAGTTGTAATATAGTTATGTAATTGTTAATAGTTATACAAGTACCTATAAAAGAAAGGTAAATATATGTATTCTTTAGATTTTGATAATTAACTATGATAAATGAAAAAAAAGTGACAACTACCAAATTATATATAAATTAAAGACATAAGATAAGAAATAAGCTAGAAATGGAATTACTAAGTAAATAGAGATTTAATAATCAAAACAATAACATAAGCTAGATAAATATAGTGAGAAATGCATACGATAAATAATAAAATGTAAAGTAATAAGTAAATTATATTAGTAATCATGTCTGATAACACAAGAGAGATGTAATACACTTATGTACAAGATTAATAAATGATATTTGAATAGCATATATAGATATAAAGAATATAAATATAAGAAAAACAAATAGGTAAATGAAGACTTGTAAACAATAGACAAAATTTATAAAAAGGTAATACCGATAATCAGACGCATAAACTATAACGAAAGTAAAAAGAATTATTTATGATCATCAAGTAGAGCTATAGTAATTTTATACAAGTAAAAGAATAGCATAATTCATAGTATTAAAATACAACACTGTGCAATTTTGCTCAGCGCATTAGTTTTTGGACACATAGGTTATAGATCGAGCAGGGCAAAATAGTGAATCGAGTCCCAGCAACATTAGAAGCTCACATGATAAATGAAAGGTAAAAAGAGCCCATCATGAGCATTCTTGTGTGACCATTTACTACTGTATGTATAACATGTATATGTTATGTGAACACATGTAAGTGAGTGCATGTATATGTTATGTGAACACATGTAAGTGAGTGCTAGTCATTGAATAGTAGTATATAAATAAGAATTTTCACATGAGTGTTGCAAGGAGTGATAATTAAATGTTATGATTATTTACTTAATATGCATATGTAGGTGAAAGATGAAGCAAGTGGTATAAATATACATAATGTAAGTCGAATGTATATTAAATGATAAGTGAACAATAAAAGAATAATTACACTAAAATAATTGAATATAGGGTAATATTGAAATAAAAAGAAATAGCAACTGAATCAGTATGTGGCGCCCTGTACTTGAACCAGTATATTGATTAAATATAAAGGTTTTACACATTATATGGTTTTAAAGATAGGATTTTTACTTTTAACTATTCGATTTCCTTTTACTAAAGATAATTTTTCTTCTAATGTGTAATATAAATTTTGAGTTTGAACATTGGATTGAAAAAAAAAGAATGAAGAGTGCATTAATATAAAATAACAAAAGTGCTATATATAAGGAGCAAATGAATTAAGAGAAAGGTTTATATATTTCTATAATTATAATAAAAGATGTAATATTTAGAGGTTATACAAGTAAGAAATTAAAAAAAAAGGGTTAAAAAAGCACTTTTACCTTTAAATTTTATATATTGGAGCATATATGCTCTTAAAACAGTTTTTAAAAAATTAAATTTAAAAATCACTAAAATTTATAGAGGGACTAATAACAATTAATTAATAATATGTAGTCATGATTTGGGGCAAAATTATCCACATATATAGCTACAATGTATTATGACTCTTAATTTTAGAAATGACAACAAAAATATTACAAATAAAAGAATATTTGTGGGAATTAGCTCTCAAGTCTGTGTCTGTTTTAGTTGGTATGGGTTTTCTATTTTAGTTTCAATCGCCTAATTAAAATACTTTTTTAGGTTTCTATTCATTTGAAAGCCAAAAAATAAGTATTAATCATGTTATATTTTAATTAATTTAAATGTAATTTAATAGAAAATATATCAACACTTACATTATTTGATAACGTGAAATTCAAAATGTAAAATTCATTTAAAAATGAATTTTATACGAAATACATTTTCAAATGAATTCTTATATTTGGATTGCCAAAATTTATAGTATGTATTTTAGTTAAACTATACATTTTTCTATTAAAATAAATCTAAAATTAAAATTCATTTGGCATTATTTTTTAATGTATCTTTAATATTATAATATCATAAAAATAAATCGAAGTTGTAATTTAACACATTTTAAGAACAAATAAATAATTTAATAAATTTATAACTTTATTTTTATTGATATATCAAAGTAATTGTAGTTTATTGAATTTTTAGTATATATTAGTCAAATCAAAAGTCTCAAATAATAATATTACCAATAATCTATTATAATAAAAAAAATGAAGTATATATAATTGTCTACTTTTGTAAACACTAAAAACTTATTTTTTACAAAATAATCACTATAATAATTAAGTTTTAAAGAGAATAATATAACATAGTATAAATATATGAACATTTAAGCTTAATAATAATTCATTATATTCATCACTACTTATACATCATTCTCTCATTTATAAATTTTGAATCAATTTAACATATTTATATTTTTTCTAAATTTTTTTTATATGAATAGTAAAGGAAGAAACAGAGTTATTTTCTGAATTTTGTTAATATTATTAAAATATGTATCTAAAATTTAGATTACATTTATATACATCTCATATTAGAATGTTCCATTAATTGTTGATATTACATGACATATTTACATGATGGCCTTTAACAAAAAAAAATATAAATAAAATATTTAAATATAACATAAAATTTTGAATTTGAGCATTGGCTTTAAAGAAAAAAAAGAAGAAATTATTAATTTAAACTAAAAAAAATAAATAACGAAATAAAAGTGAAAATACAATATCAATGTATATAATGATGTAAATGAATTAAGGTCAAAGTTCACATATTGATAATTATAACAAGAGGTATAACACTCAGAGACTATGCAATTCAAAGATAAAAAATAAGGTTAAAAGCATTTTTTACCTTCAAATTTAATACAATGGTTCGAATATGCTCTTAAGATTCTTTTTTTTGAAAAAAAAAATACTTTTAAAAATCATTGGACTCTATAATGACATTAATAACAATTAATTGATAATATGCCATCATGGTTTGAGGTAAAATTGCCTCTGCATAGACATATAATACATTATGGCTCATGATTTTAGAAATAACCATAAAAAGATTACAAAGAAAAAAAATTATATGAGAGAATTAGCTTTTATGTCTTTGTACGTATCTTACTCAGTATGGGTTTTCTATTTTAGTTTCAATAGCCTAAAAAACATACTTTCTTAGGTCCTTATTCATTTGGAAGCCAAAAAAGATGTCTAAATTAATAGGTATCATGCACTCATATACTATTGATGACAATAGTATATATACACAAGGTTAATAGTTCTAAATATTGTATGAGATCACAAGTGATATAGACATAGACAAATATGTATGCTAATAGACATTATGCCTATAACATGTGTTTATAGTAGAATTTCTATTTCCCTTTACACTCCTCCACAAGAGGACTAGGAGCTTTAATCATGCTCGAATTGAGTTGTAAATCATGAAACTAATTCTTAGTGAGAGCTTTAATCAAGAGATCAGTAATTTGGTTAAGAGAGCTGATATACCATACCCTCAAAGCCTTGTCTTTTACTTTGTCACACACAAAATGAAAGTCTATCTCTATATGCTTTATCCGAAAATAGAAAATGGGATTGGTAATTAAGTATGTGGTAAAGATATTATCACACCAAATATCCAGTGTAGGGGAGGAGTAACACCCAATCTCATAAAGTAAGAATTGCAGCCAAGTCAGTTCAGAGGTAATAACTACCAAAGCCCGATATTCAACCTTAATACTGGATCAAGACATAGCCCTTTACTTCTAAGATGACTAAGAAATAAGGTGAGAATGCAAATAAATATCATATCCAGATGTGGACTTCCTATCATAAATTGAACCTGCCTAATCCACATCACTATAGGTATAAGGAGGAGCAAATGTTTGGAAGGTAAAGAGTAAACCATGTGCAAGAGTGAACTTGATGTACCAAATGATACATTTGACTATAACCTAATATGTCTCATTTGGGCAATCATGAATTGTGAAACCTCATTAACTGTGAATGTGATATCTGGCCATGTAAATGGCATATGTTGGAAGGCACCAACAATACTCCAAAATAGAGTAAGATCATGAAAAACAATCCATCACATGCAGAAAATTTTTGAGAAGTATTAGTAGGTATAGAAATAACACTACAAGTGTCCATTTAGGCTCATCATAGAAGATCCTTAATATATTTTTGCTGAGATAAATGCAGTCCATTACTTATTCAAGTAGCCTCTATCCTAAGAAAGTAAGACAATCTATTGAGATCTTTAATAGCAAATTGAGAATATAATTGTGCTATTAAGGATTGTATCAAAGCATTTTTAGAGCCCAACACCAAGATGTCATCAACATAAATAAAAAAAAGAGCTTGTTCGTGCCCACAGCATAATAAAATAAAGAAAGCTATCTAACTTGGAACTTTTAAAACCATAAATAACCAAAGCATCGGTCAAGCATTTATTCCACATACGTGGTGCTTATTTCAAGCCATACAGAGAATACTTCAGTAAACACACATGGGATGACCAATCAATATTAACAAAACTAGGAGGTTATTTCATGTAGACAGCCTTATTTAACTAGCCATACAAAAAGGAATTTGAAATATTCGTTTGCCAAACCTGCCAATTGTTCAAAATAATTAGAGAAAGCAAAAGGTGAATAGTAGTAAGTTTAACAACTAAACTTAAAAGGTCTACAAAATTAATATCGAGTCATTAACGATGGCCTTTTTGCTACCATTATTGCTTTATATTAGAAATATGCCTTAAAGCTCATGTAATAGGGTTATATTCATGTATTTAAACCTTGTGAATTTATAATAAGGCTTTTCTCTTTATATCATAGTACTTTTATATATATTACCTATAATTGTTTGCAATGTCTTAAACTATGTAATAAAGTCCCTAGTATAAAATCACAGTGTAGAGGAAATCATGAAGTTTTCATGATATGAGATTCTTATTGCATGCAAATATGATATACCTAAATATCCCTGATCATAGTATTAACAAGATGGGACAATATTAATACAGATAAATCAACATATGTTATACTTTTTAATTAGATCAAGCAGTAGTTCTCATAAGCTATAAGCATAGAGATGCTTAAAGTTAACATATAGATGCTTACTTAGAAGTGAGTATATCGAAGACCCATCATGAGATCTTCACATGGATACTTAAATCATGTCAGTGAAAGTATCTCATCATAGTAGTGGTGTAAGGATCATTAAACTTGAGATTATTAATTGTCTTAAATATAGAGTGACTTACTTTAACTTCAAAGCTTTTACTTCGAATAAAAAGTGTTTATAGTGAGGTTTTTAAGTATGCTATGACATATTTAAAGATAGGGTAGTAATCAATAAAGGATTCACCACCGTAGATTACAGTGAGCAGTTTATCTCGTAGTTCTAATGAGTAGCTTATATTTAGGAATCTCTAGCCAGAGCAAAATGTCATGTGTGAATGGGATTCACAAAGGGAATTTTAGGAATAAAAATGAAATTATTGTAACAATATGTCCTGAGCTTAATTAGACATACTTAGTTAAGCTATGAGTTGACACAAGTCCATACTCAAAACTAAATAAGGTAAAAGATGGTAAAATAAGTCCACTGTACCGTAGCCGTATATGGAAGGGTTTAGTCAACCCACTTGAATTTTTAGCACTTAGGTAGTGATGATGCATGGCCAGATGCCTCTCTTGACTTGTACATAAGTGATATATCAATTGGTGAATTGATATTGATTTCTTAAGATTGAATCTATAAAGTCCTAATTAGACTAGGATTCTATTTCATTATGTACTACCAAGCTATTTTGGAAACTTATTAGGTCACACACATCAAAGGAGTTTGAGGAAGATTCAATGAGATTGAATATTCTAATAATATGATATATTGTTGGAAAATGAATTAAGAAGAAGAAATAAGTAAATGGGCTTGGGGCCACTTACAAATATATAATCTATAAATTAGTTACGGGCTTAGGCCTTATTAAGTCCAAATTTTAATTATTCTTTCATTTAATTTTTTATGATCATTTAAAGAGTTTAAAAGGCCACAAATTAGAGTAATTATTAATCCAAAATAAGGCCTAAGAGTGCCACATAGGATTAGTGAAAGTGGGGCCAAAGCATAATGCATATATGCCCACTTAAGGGTTTATGCGCATAGGACTAAATAGAGCCTAATAGGTAGGTCATTCTAGTATGACTTAGGACACATTTTGAGTGTCAAAGTTTAACCTCATAAGGGTTGATTTAAATCATAAATAACCCTTATAACAGTAGCCACGATTTGTATACATTCTATTATAGAAATCGGCACATAGAACAATTAAAACACATATAATTTCTTCTTCTTCCTTCATCCTCTTGAAATTCCTAATAGCACTTGGAATTTCAAGTTGCTCTTTTCTAAGAACTTCTTATGTGGATGACCTTGGAGGTGTTCCTAAAAGAGGATTACTGTGGTTTGCAACAACCTAATGAGAAAAGCTTATAGAAGGAATATGTAATGGTCCTTTATGGTAAATCACGAAGAACTGCTAGATTTATTATTTAGAATGAATTTTAAATTACTCAAATCCATTATCATTGCTAGTTTTTCTTAAATTTTAATCTTTTTCATTGTGTATGATCAAGAAAAACCAACACTTTATACTGGTCAATTAAGCCATTAACCTTTTTTTTTTACTTTAAATAACCATTTATAGCTAATGACATTCTGAGCCAACTCAGCCATTGCTAATTCCCATGTCCCATTTTAAAGAAAAGTATTATATTCAACCTAAATAGAATGAGAGAAAATTATGAATTAATTTTGAGAGAAGTTTGGAATGAAACTAAAGTTATGAAAATGGTTAAAAATGCAATTGAAATTTTTATGACAATGTCTTGTAAATAGTAACTCAGTGAAAGTTGAAAAAAATATTTAGTTTATGCTCAAAAAAATCTATAAAAAGTATAACCTAATGGTAAAAAATTCTACATAAGTTGATGGCACTGGAATTTGAATTTTCTGAAACCAAAAAGTGATTTAACAAAATTAATTTAAGATATAATTGTTTAATTAAATTAGTTCCTCTCAATTTTTAAACACGATTTTCTTAGGATCTAGGGGCCTTGTATTAAGGGAATTAAAGGGATATTAAGAGGATTTAAATGATGCTTGAAAGTGCATAAAGTAATTTTTAATGAGCAAAAAGAATAGAGGAATTATATTGGATTTAACAAGTGGCTACATCCTAACCCTTGATGAGAGTAATATATATAGGCTAAATGTGAATTAAGTGGAAAAAAGAAAGAAGCCATCTTCATCTTCTTCCATGCCATTAAGCCGATGTCACTCAAGACTTT
>CANXYI010387060.1:0-25040 GCA_948208565.1 Hura crepitans | reverse complement strand
AAAAATTTAATAAACCCCGTGATTTTCGTTGCAAGAACTTTTCCTTTCCTACTAACGTATTTTAAAATTCAAAATTTAATAAAACCCGTGATTTTTGCTTGCAACTGCATTTTCACTAATAAACTGTCATCGAAATCGTATGAATTTACGTTTTCTCGGGATTTTTCGTTGCAAGTCAATTTCCCTTCCGTAACGGACATTGAAATCGATAGAGTTGCATTTTCCCCGTATTTTGAGTTGCAATCACTTTTCCTTTCCTAAGCGAGATCTATGTCGTCCAAGTTTACGTTTTCCCGGGAATTTGAGTAGCAAAAGAATAGAATAGAACTTCTTAGGTAATAAAGAAGATCTAACTATTTGAAGCAACTTAGGTTACCTCGCCCTTGCTAAGCGCTTACTTCAAGCTTCGCCTTCCACCAAATTGGATAGATCGTTGTAAGCGAGAAGAATCGTTAGAAGAAAAGCCTTCTTGGTTCTTGTTAGGCCGAAAGTCGCTACAGGAGTAGCTGTGCCCTCAATTGGGCTGTGTGTGAAATGCTGTACACGTAATGACTTTACCTACTTTTCCTATGTCTTCAGGCTGTTCTAGCAAGTGTGCCGCGAAGGGACTCCACTTGGAAGAGGATAAGCTCTGTACCCTCTTCATGCCCTTGGAGTTCAGCCTGGAAGTCTAAAGCAAAGCATCCTGGCCTCCAGCCAAGCATTAGCATCCTGGCCAAGCATTGAGGGTGGAAAAAGAGACGATCTCTGCTAGTTTCATCGTTATCTTTGCCTTGTAGGTTCGCAGCCTTCGTTGGACACTAAACTTCAGTTTAGAAGCTTGTTGATCGACCTCTGAAAGAAGATTTTAGTAGAAGCTCAACTCTTCATCTATTCGAGTAGGGAAAGGGATGGTCGTCATCTAAGACTAGCTGGTCAGTCGTTGAAAAGCGCTGGTCAGTGGGGAAAGCGCTGGTCAGTAGGGTGTTGAAAGTCTTCCGCTGGTCTTCTCAGTGCTTGGTCGACGAAGGGGATCCAAATCCACACCTCCTGCACACCTAACCCTCAGTCTGATCTCCCTATTTGAGATAGTCTCTCTAATTACCCGTACATACAAAGATCTAGGTAGCGAAGTACGAGTTGGAGAGGCACATTTCCTTCCGAGAGGAAAGAGAGAATATTTACTTCGGAAAGTAGGCGCATAGAGGCTTTTCAAGGGAAAAGCTGTCAGCTAGACTAAAGAAAGAGGAATGAGACTAACAACCAGATCGACTAAAGGCGTTGGCTTACAGCGAAACTAGGGCTGAAAGGATCGGAGTTGATGTTTGACTTACTAGATCGACTAAAAGGTTTCAAGTAAGGGAGCCAGAGAAAGAGCTGATCTTGTTGCATCGGATCTAAAGGATCGGAATGAATCTGCTGCAGCAGAAGAGTTCGCAGAAGAAGCTGCGTTGGATGCTTCCTCAACAAGGAGCTAAATCTTCTTTCTTTGCAAGGCGCTTTGAAGCCCTTTCTGCCAGATCTTTAGCAAGAAAGAGAAGAGGGGAAAGGTTTACTATAGGACGAGGGGGGTAACAGAATAAAACAGAAGCAAAAGATAAAGGAGTGGCTGATAAATGGAACGAATCCGAGTTCGAAGATGCGACTAGGAACTCAAAGTCGAGGTTCGAAGAAGATGCTCACAGGATTGGCAATGATCTGAGTCTGATTGATGTGAGAAAGACGAGGGCAGGACGTTTAGCCTCCCCAGAGAGGGCATGTCCTCGGCAGTTAGGAGGGATCGCACAGCAAAAACAATGGTCAAGGCCAGACCACCGGAGCACCCAATCCATTAAGATGATGATGGCTCCTTCGGGGGATTGTGGCCCATCAAGCTCTGGGAATTGGCGGCAATATCTCAACTTATCATCAGATAAGGAAGGAGATTCCTCCCCCACAACCTAGTCTGCTCGTGGTCATGGAAAGCCCGTCTTTTTGGCATAACTGCCTCTAGCAGCTCCTTCTGTAAGACCTTGGTCAATCAGTTCCTTTTACTCATATTCATGTGCTGCGGATTCTCGAACAAGAACAGCAGATTCAATGCCATCCTCTTCTACTAGTGATTCATGTGCGAAAACAGCCTCTTCTGGGCATGTCCCTGAGACTAGTGCAATCCGGGCATTTCGGGATAAAACCGTTAGCAAGAAATCCCTCTCGCCAAGATACCGCAGTTCGGTCTCTGATACGATTCTCAGAATTTACCTGCCCATTAGCAACGTATGCTCTGTGATTATTGTATACGCAATAAGATAAGTGAAGTGCGCTAAAAGAGACCTCATAGCTCGCAAAGTAAAGTCGATTGGGCATTCCTATGGTTGATAAGCTCCGCCCTCTTCTTCCAACCAATGCTTGCCATGGCCAGTGCTTCCTTGTTCTTATCTCCATAGAAAGCGAACCGCACTTTCCAATCCGGCCTTATGCCATTCATCAACTTCCTTTCTCCTTCGTCTATTCTCGATAGGTCTTGACGATCCTGGTCCGGGCATTGACTCATTGAGAGCAGACGAAAAGTCAGAAGACTTGAGGATAGCACGTGAGATCAACTACTTAGAATAGGCTACCAGGCCAGAAGAATTAGGCGAGAGTGGGAGAAATTCCGAGTTCTTTTACTCCAGGGGTTTGTTCACTCAACAATCAGTTAGCTTTCGCCAGGACTCCCGATGGGGAATCGACTCCTTTAGGCAAAGCCAGGTAAATAAATCTATCAACCATGGGAGGAAGAACTAGTGTTGGCTTACCCTTAAGACAAGTGTTGGCTTACCATTAAGAAAGGCTAAGAAGCCGAAAATGAGACTAGCTAGAGAAAGTCAAGGTCTTTCTCTTACGGGGTCTACAAAAGGAGGTCAGAAATAGAAGGAAGACAATCCAAAGATTCAGACCTAGGGGTAGAGCTTGTTGATAAAGTAGCTTTAAAGATGGTCACCCTTTCCCTATGGGAAGAAAGGAAGTTTCCACTTAGGGAATAGGATCTCTTTTACTGATGCGTCTTCGGATGCTTTTAAAACTTTGGTTTGGCGTCATCGGCTCGAGGCAAGGACGAGTGAGCCCTCACAGCTCCAGACTCGTGTGCTATCGAAGCTCCTTTCGAAGAACCTCGGTCGGAGAGCTTCACAGTCACCTACTCTATCTGCCACTAACGTGGTTCTATCTTAGTTTCTTTCTATTATTCTCTTAGGTGAGTAAGAGCCTCCTCATTCACCGTTGGGTGAGTCAGCACTTCTTTCTTCCTTTGAAATAAAGAAATAGAGCTTTCTTCATTCGAGCAATCCATCGCTCGTACTACTAGAATTCTAATTCAATCGAACGCGAGTAGTTACCTTATAAGGATTACCACCTGCTGTCCATCCATAAGTGGGCTCCCCGGAGTCCACAATGAACATCCTGTATTCTATCGAGTGAGAATTGATCCCAGTAGGCAAAGGTTGCCTTTCCGACCCCCGTTGAAGCCATTCCTTCTCCTCCAGATGAATGAGTCACTAAAGACTTAAGATGTAGCTACCAGTTTCTTGCTTCTCCACTGTTCTGGCTAATCCATGAGATCAGGTTTTCATAGCGGTTCTGACCATTAAGAAAGGGCGGTGGAACTCGTTGCCAAGGGCGACGTATATCAAGAGGTGTCCGGTTCAGAAGTTGAGACCGAATCAATTAAAATAGAGCAGCTCTTCTCACTTGAATTCCATTCCGGAAAGGGTCTTCACTCATCTGCTCTTGCCAATTAGAGAAGGTTGGTTTCCTTCAACTCTGCTGCATTGCCTTCTCATAAAGGTTCCTCAGCTGGTCTTGATAATTGAAGAGGGAAGAGAGCTAAGAAGAAGAAGAAAGCGGGCTAAGAAGGCCTATGAGACTAGGGAAAAAGGAGTTTTCAAGTAGAGAAGGTCCCACGGCTTAGGCGCTTTGCTGAAGCAGTTCAAAGCTTAAGAAGGTGGAAGGCGAAGCCTTAAAAAAGGGAAAGGCAACTTTGACATCAATCAAAAAGCCCTACCAGTTACACCAATTCCTAGTGCCCTACTCTACAAAAGAGTCCACTAAATGTCAAATAAAAATAGCGTATGTTAAACTAAACCCCCTTGTGCTGGCTTACGAAAAGCCTTAAAGAAGCCTTTAGATAAGAAAAAGTTTTTCAGGTGAAGCCCAGAAGAAGCTGCAAGAGAATCTATCCCCTTCTTTCTAAACCGCTAATAGAACGTCTCACACCCACCAGGGGGTCACTCAAGCAGGAACTCTGCCTGCTCCTGTCATCTCAAGTTTAGCATTTGCTATGATAGGCAATCCTAGGGTAGTTCTAGTGGTGCTAGAAGCACTTAAGGGCAGGAAAGACTGAGGTTGTGGTAAACCAGTCTTCCTTTTGAGATGCCCGGCTTGGATATAGATAAGCCGGAAATAAGAGAAGGAAGGCTTTTGAACTACTTGCTTAGTCCCGCAGACTCGAAATCATCAAAGTTCTAAGGGTTCGAAGCCTTATTTTTCAAACATTCTGTAACAGTTGGAATGACCCCTCTGGCAGCGTTAATAAGTAAATGGGCTTCCCTGTCTCTGAGATCTGAGGCTGAGGCTAATAGAGCAGGTTTTCATGCAAACCAAGGTTTTGAGCCCCTCGCCTATCGCACGCTGAAAGGAAAGGTTGTGGAACTGTTGTTTCAAGGGAGATTGATTTGACCAGATTTAAAGTAAAAGAAGGAAGCAATTCGTCTATATCCTGAACACATACATGTCGGAGTTAAAAAAAATAGTTATTAATTTTTTTAATATATATATATATATTAAGATAAGATCGATTCCCCAAAAATACCGGAAAATAGACCGCTCCGCATAGAACGGCGCCGCTGGATGCTTTTGATCAATAGAACAGGAGGAGGAGGTTTTCGTTCAAGCAACTGTGGAAGCAGATTCTGTGAAAAAGTCGTGTGCAGCACAGAAGTAGTTGCTATCGAATGCCCTGCTATTCTTTTCGGCAACGGCAATTACTTCACTCGCTTTTGGAGGTGGAGTGAAGAACTTAGCCTTTAAAAGAAAAGAAAAGAAAAGAGCGGATGTAGACCAAAACTACATAGCCGACCGGAAAAGATATCTGATCGAGCACTTGAAAGAGGCCAATCCAATATTTGAGATTACGTAACTAAGAGCTCTTATTCCGCAGCCTTTAGCACATAACATAATGGAATGGAGTGAGTTCGAAAGGCGTAGCGGGGGCTTATTCGCGAGATCAATTGAAAGAAAGTTGACCTGCATACGACTAAGAAGAAATGGACTACTCTACGTCAATGAGAAGCCTAAAGATGTCGAGTCACTAGGTTTTAGTGATAAATGAGAAAGAAAAAGGGGCGCAGCGGTAGGAAGACTAGAGAGACTGAGATTGAAGATTAAGAGGCATAGATCACAAACGCTTTCTTTCTCTCTTAGGCGAATCAGCTGCTCCTGCTTTTCGTTTTCGCATTTATAAATTCGAGAAAAAGCTTGCGAACAATTGAATTCTGGGACCGATCTCAGCCTTTATTTTATTTTATATTTTATATAGGGGGAATTGCGAGAGAAGAACCGAACCCCCCTCTAAGGGTCGTAGCTATTAGTTAGTGGGTGCTTTATCAGCTGCCTTTATACCAATATGGGGCCTCTTCATGCAACTTCTTCACCTGCTTCGCACCCTAGTCTCCTATTCATTTAGGCTACGATGCATCTCGAGATGTTTACATACGATAAACGAAAGTGTCTTTACCTACACGATTCGAACCAGTTTTCCAATTTCGATTTTGAGTTGTTGGCCAAATACTCTTTTCGCAGTCTCACGGATGAACCTCTTTCCCCGCATTCTCGGGGGAGAAATAACGGAGATAACATTCGTGCTTTCTTTCTTATGTCTTATGCTGCTTCCCCATCTTTCTTTTGCTTGCAGGAGTTGAGGAAGAGGAAGCGTGCCCGTTCTGCTTTGTCATTTCTAGTCGGATATGGGTAAGCGGGGGCTGATTCTGAGTCCAATCCCGAAACAACCAGTGAATGAACCCAGTTTAGCCCCTGAATAAAAAAGTCGACTAGAATTCTACCATTGTTGACCATAGATAAGCAGGTGTCGAGCAGGGAATCAGGGAACAACTATGAGCTATGAGATCCGGGAACAGGAAATAGAAGCGGGTCTCGATCAGAAAATCTTGTTTGCAAAGCAGTTACCCAAGGGCCATGTGATTTCACACTGACTTTCCTGCCTGATTTGGGCTTTTGACCCTCTTTCCCGAATGCGACACTCATCTCATTTGCTTTCGCAGGATAAACTAGTACCCCAGATACAATTGCTTTAGCTGGTTGAACAAGTGAATGGACCAAGTTTTGCCAATGAGGCTTCTGACCAGGGTTCGGAATTGAGAACGTCGACTTGCTGCATTCATCGGGCAAAGCCCAAACTCAAAGAGCTGTGGGGCACCCTTATAGAATAGAATTTAAATACGCTGTGGGGCTAGGTCGGGGTACGAAGTGACTCGACCGTTAGGGAGAGGAATGCGTCGTTGTCTCAGGCTTTTAGCGATGCGAACTAGGTTCATTATCCTGTCTTGGCTGAACTTATGGGAAAAAGTGTCCCAACCCAAGAGGTATACCCTGCACTGAAGACAATATGGGAACATAGCACTCAGAGAGATAGAAGGTATCCCACCAAGGGCTTCATCAACAGTCACTGACAATTAATTCAATTCATTTTGTCGAAGGTTAAAATAAAAAAGTAGGAAGAGGCGCTAGTGTGGAAGTACCGTTAACATACGGAGTGACTAAGGATTTTCTCCAGGTCTTCCCCAAGTGATCCCATATAGAAGAAATCGTTTGATCCGAACCGAGATTAAAGGTACGGCTTAGGAATTGCGAAGCAGCTACTAGGGTTCACAGCGGCGTGTAGTTTTGTCTTACCTATATCCTCGATTCATAACACCAAGCTTAGACACCCCGAAGGATACTTTTTTTAGTACCCCAGTCGGCGCATAAGGAGTTGGGTCAGAGATTCTTACTAAATACTATACTGGACTAGTTACCATGCTTCCTCCACCGTAGGCTCAGAAAGCACCCTATTTTGCTTTGCAATTCCTTCGATAGCTTCTATAGCCTGTCCTAATCCTCGAAACTCCTGCAGGCCAAGCCATTGGCATTCCCAATAGTCTTCGGTCTGGCCTATCGCTACTATAACTATAAAGAAAGGGCTTCAAAGCGCCTCGATCTCATCTAATGAAAACAGGAGAAAGGGAAGAAGGTTCCACGCACAAAGAAAGAGAGAGACCCAACCCCACAGCAGGCACTACCATTTCACCCTGACCTTTCACCGACGGTTATTTCGTGTTCGCAGACCACGGAAAGGAAGCTGCTAAAGAACAGGCCAATAAAGCCTCGTTTGGAGACACCCCTAATGGTTTAAGGGGGGAAGAACATTCGTTCGTTTTGGATATATAAGATCGAGGGGGAAGATCCCACTATTTATGGTCGAGCAAGCCCTGTTGAGGAGCTAGATAACCAATCTGCCACAAGGAAGGCTTAGCGCATGTTATGACTAAAGGACATCGATGGCAGAACCCAGTTCCAACAGAGGAGCCTATGGACCCTTTCAGCAGATCAGACAAGGAGTTTACTGTTACCGTGCTGGAGGACTAGCATTAGGGATTCGGGTGGGACCTTAGAAAAGCGGAAAACAAATCCAAGTAGTAAAAAGCCGCGATTGAAGACCGAGAAAGACTATATATCACCCAGAAGGGCATGGTTGCGGGCGTTTTGATGACATCGAGGCTTGATTCTATAGTTGCGACGGTAGCAACTGACTTGACCGCATCCGAGCAAGCTACTTCCTTGCTGGCTTGGGGAACAACAAAGGCTATGGGCGCGAATACATACATAAGGACCGACTGACTCCCCCTAGGAGTTTGCTTGCTCACTAGAGATAGTGCAGGGGATGGGTTGAGCTATTCTATAAGCGACGGTTTGCCACGCCGCTAGTCACGCTTTTGCTGGAAAGGCCTTAGGCTGACACTAAGCATGAAAATTCCAGTTGGAAGTCTTTCCTCTTTAGCAGAAGCATAGCAGAGGAGCTCTAGGGGGTACAGCTTAAGAATCCGAAGGGTGAACTATTGAATACGACGGTAGGTCAGTTGGAAAAAGGAACTCACTTTAGACAGAAATCGTCGGCTGCCACTACAGATGACCGAAGAGAGGAACATCCATCGCCGCGAATCGCTTCCCATAAGGGAAAAAGTAAACCGCAGAAGTTGGGGAACTGGCCGTCGATGCGAACGCTACGAAGGAGGTGGACTCAGACCGCATCATCCCGTTACTAATTCTACCATGGAGCCCCCTTCGGGGCACTAAAGCCATACTCAAAATATGGGTATTTCATACAAACTCTATAAAAGACGGAAAACTTCATATCACTATAGGTCTTGGCCTCAGACTTGCTCTTACTTTCCCAACCGAGCTAACGAACGAAGGATCCTCCTATATAATTATATAAGATAGTCTAGTCGGGGACCATAGGGGATTCGAGGACTTGGGGGAGGCTAGCTCAGATCAAACTAATCCTTAGAATTGTTGCTCTCTAAGGCGCTCAACCGAATGGAAGGACCCGGCCTTGATCTTTTCTTATGGGCCAGCCAGTATCAAAATCGAAGAAGATGAGTCGGCATGTGAGAAGCCTTTGGGCTACGACCTTGCATACTTGCTTGGAGTTTCTCCAGCGATAGCTGGGATCACGAACACACTAATTCAATAGAAAGAGGGGGAAATCTTCATTCTATTATTAGACGTTACAGGTCCGGGTCACGATCTGATTGAACCGGTTGAACTTTTTCCATTGATCTGACGGATGACGAATCCCCTTTTTCCTGAAAGAGGAAGGGAACGGGTTGGATTCAGCCTAAATTCATTCTTTTACATTGATGGGGAAACAAGGATTTCGGGAGTCCCTGACGCAGACTAGAGGGCTGATACGTACTGTTGACGACTAAGCAAACCTCGACTTTCCTTATTCTGCGATTTCCCAACCTAGTCACCAACCCTAGCTGCTTTCTCATAAGCCAGCCAGGCCCTCACACGAGGGAGAGCGTGCTGCATTCATTACATAGGAAAAGAAAGGACTTTTTCCACGATACTAGGGTTCCCACCAATAGCTAAGACCGAAGTCACCCGAGAGCCGATGGATGCCTGCTCTTAGGTGGGGAAGGCGTTCGAACCGATGAATTGAGAGCGCCCATAAGATGGTTTGCATTTGATGGATGGCGTACCCCTTTCTCCGACTCGAACTCTTCCTATAGGGCTGGGCTCTCACTATCGACGGCAAGGCGAAACCTCTTTCCGGAGTCTGACTCAAGGGCTGGCACTATCGACGTCAATCTAAGCTAACCGGATAGTTAAGTCAACTGTTCTTATTAGAGGATGATACCAATTGGTTTCAAAAAAATCCTGGTAATCCAGCAACCACTCGATGGGAGTCCGCTCTTTCGGTACCAGTTATCGCCCTCGGCCAAGAAAAAGAAGGCCAAATAAGCGACGTTAGAAGACCTTGATAGGCAAATCAGTCGTGAGCCCATGCTTGCGTGCCTTTATACGACATTGAAGGCTTCCCCTATTGCTGGTACAGCTGACCCCTCGGGTAATGGTGTAACCCCTCCAGCAGATCCTGCTTCCTCCCGCTTTCCTAGCTACCTAGCAATTAGATAGAATACAGGCTAATCAGGTCTGGCTTTTGGCGATCTCGCTTTAGGAACTGTTTCAACCCTTGGACTGGCCGGCCCACCATCACCTGTAATGGCGAATTCTACTTTAGAATAGACCAGTGGAAATCAACGATCGGATTTTGTTTTTACTTATGAAACTATCACCCCAACCAGCTCCTACTCTGACGGAAGAACCGATCCTAGAGATCTAGGGCTATTGATACGATACCCAACTAACTTTTAATGTTAATGTGTCACTCCTGTATCTGTACTCGGCCTCGGATTCTACGGAAGTGTCCCAGGCTTTGGCTTTCACCATCGTAACTTCCGCAGCTTCCAGCTTGGAGGATGACCTTGAAGCCTTCGATTGATTTCTGAGTAAAAGAACTGTCCCCTGCATTCAAGACTGAAGGAACTGACTTGACCCCTTTACCCGGACTTTCACCGATTCGGAAAGCAGGGGAGCAGCCCTTTACCTTTACACTGAAGCCCACGGAGATGAACTTGCTTGCGAGACCGGAACTGAAGGGGCTACTTGAATGCCAAAGCCAAAGCCCTTGCAATGAAGCCGACGCTGACAGGAACTACGACGGTGGGGCACAAGGGACGAAAAGGTGATGACGATTTTGAGTACCTACAAGATCCGTTGCTTTGAACCGACGACCTTACCACAAGCCACAAGTAAGGCCAATCTCCTCGTCTAATCAAGGGCTCGCTCGTGGAGCGTAATTGTGGCTGATAGGTCCATCCCATAACTCAAACAACCTTTTCTATATTGCTATAGAAGCACGCATTTCTTCGTCCACAACAGTTGCTGGCTCTTTCGGTCCTGGCTAGCCGGTCCTCCTCTTTCTTGAAGGAAGAGTTTGATCTAATGCCATTCTTCTTCTTACAGAATGATTACAGAAGATGCTGCCATTGAGGAAGCTCTTCGGGAGGCTTAGTAAAGGCCTAAGCGCTCTTGCAGGCTAATTCTTTCGAGACGGGAAGAGCAGATATTTTATCATTAAAAGATTCGTTTCAGCGAAAACACTAGCAGCTTCTTCTCGAAGACTAATAGGAGATTCTCTAGCTGCCTAACCTAAGAGGGCATTCGATTCCGAAAGAGCGAATTCGACGGGATATTGAATCTCAACTGGCAATGCGCATTTCGTCTAATAAGGCACCAGGACGAAAGAAAGACACCTGCACACGATCGAAAGCCATGAAGGCTAAGAGCTTTTGAAATAGCTGCGGATTATATTTCGGCGACAACAGCATATAAGCAGACCAGTAATTCCTTCAAAGAGTTATTCCGCATCTGAGATGATGTATGTCAGTTTTAATTCAGGTCGGATAATTGGTACAAGCGATTCTGATTCACTGTCAAAGAACCCGAAAAGAGTTCCTTCTATCAAAGAGCCAAAGAGCGTATTATATCACCCTCGGGTTACTTCACTCGACTAAGGGGCGTAGCGAGTATGCTTTTGAATAAATGGAAGACAGACAAGTGGCAATACCTGAAAGATTACCTAAAGGATGAAAATTCCTGGGTGAAGGCCGGCGCTTGTGTACCCATGGTGTCAGTAGCGACAGCAGCTGCAAGAGGTCTTGAGGAAGTACCCGATGGTGGTGCTTCGCGCTTCGCCCTAGGAACGGGCTTGTTATCCTTGCGGACTTGGTTCTCAGCTTTCTTGCCACATCGCGATTCCGAATGTCCGTCAAGCTCACAATAATCACAGTGAGAAAACGGTTTTGAACCTCGGGAGCGATGCTGCTGGTCGTTGGATCGCTTTGAAGAATATTTGACAGCGGCCATGGTGTTTATGGCTCGATATAAAAATCAAAAGATGTAGAGAGCGTTGACGCTCTTCCTTTCCTCTTCTTGAAGCAAAATAGAGTATGCCCGTGAGACTGAAGGTAGAGGATCCATAAGGAGAATTTGACTGCGGACAGCACTGTAAGATTCATTCAGTCCTATCAAGAATTGCATGAGTCGATCATTTTGCTGTAGATCGATGAGCTCTTTGAGTGCACCGCATGTGCAGGATGGGTAGGAGTTGTATGAAGATAACTCATCCCACAATCTTTTGAGAGTGGTATAGTAATTGGCAATGGAGTCATGGCCTTGCTTATGCTTTGAAATTGCACGACGAATCTCAAAAATTCGAGGCGCCTTTCGTTGAGAAAAACGATCACGAAGATCTGCCCAAACAGCATAGGCAGTACAATGTATATCACGCTATTGGCAATATCCTTTGATAGATAGGGCTTTGAGTTGCCTGTGTGAGGTCGATGGCTACTTTTATCTTTTATTAGAAATAGTATAGGAAGCTTTTCCATAATTTCATATCGGGTGTGTAGACTCCCTATTCCATATAATGGACAATTAGTGACTTGAAAAGAGAGAAGAGAACTGGCAGTTGGCGCCCGCTTGCTTACGCGATCCTGGCATTCCAGAGGTAAGACGACGACGAGATTCCTCTGAGAATCGGGTACAAGAACGTATTGTCGCCGCAGCCGAGGACGAAGAGAGAGCTTTCGCAAAGGTTAGCGAAGAAGCAAATTTCCTCCCACCCATCCTCTATCTTGCTCTAGAAGAGAGATGAAAGGAAAGGGAAAAGATAGTGAGAAAATGGTGCTCGGGATGCACCGTGGACTGAGATTGTAACTAAACCGACTCAAAGAACGAATACTTATGACTGAACTAATCACTTGATTGCTAAACCGAGGATGTTGCATATATTGTATAGGTTGAAAGACTAGGTCATCACCCATACTTATCTTATTGGTTTTAAGACCACTCTGCTATCAGAATAAGGAGATTGGTATTAAACCGAAACCCTAACCTGGACTGCTAACGGCTTCTTCTCTTGTTATAGGAAGCCCTGGTTCAAAGTCTTATTTATGTTACACGTAGCAACTCTTCTTGTTCAATCCTTTAATCCGCTCTCAGGAACGACGAGAGAGTAACTAAGCCGAAAAGGTGGAGCGAGAACTGCCGGCTCGGTTCATCGATGACCTCAAAACCAGTAGCAACCCTAGCTTAGCGCTTAGCCTCTTTCTGAGCGCTGTGCTCTATCTCCTCTCTTCTCTTCCCTACAGCACCCTTGCTTGAGTGCTCTGCGCGCGAGTCCTTCTTCCTTGAAAGGAATGGACTTCTACCTTGCTTGAAAGGAATGCCAAGTCTGAGCCCGACCATAGAAAGGATAAAGGCTTGCCAGCAGAAATCCTGAGACCCTACCTTAAAGCTAGCTAAGACTTCCGACGAATTTCATTCTTTTATCCGCCGAATTCATTTTCAATTGAGTTATCAGTCTGGTCTTGTTCCGCTTGTACGCCGCTCTTTTGTGCTGCTGGCGGTGCGGGTCTGCGCTTGGCGAATCCATCTGCCTAACAATCTCATAGATAGAAGGAAGTAGATCAATTTCGGTCTACACTTTACTGGAGGAAGAGGTCGGATTGCCTAAACTAACCAATACTACTCGCCATTCAAAAGAGTCCACTAAATGTCAAATAAAAATATCGTATGTAATGAATGATCGAAGATAGCCGAATTAGGGCAATAGGAATTGGTGTAACCGGTCTTGAAGGCAGGGCTTTGATTGATGTCAAAGTAGACTTTTTCGTACCCAAGCACGGGATCTTTCGGAAAAATGAGATCTCTTATCGCAGCATCCAGATATGTGTCTTTCTCCGATGACGAAATTCCGTCCGAAGGAACCGGGCACGTTAAATCACTCCACATCTCTCGATCTCTATCTTCTTTAGCGGACATCGAGGCTTTAATTTAAGACCGATTGGCGCGTGCCCAAAAAGGGAGACCAGAGACCGCGTCTGAAGCCTTTGCCAACTTTCTGTCTCAGGCAAGAGCTGCGGAACTAAAGCACCAACGGCTCCTCTTCCGACATTGGCTACTGCTATCGGGTATGAACTTCTAAATTAAGCAGTTGATGCCCGGGAATAAGATAACTTTCTCTTCCAGGTATTCACTCATCCCCTCTCAGTGGCAAGAGTGAGTAGATAGCAGAAGTTCTTTCATTCCTCATTCCTGGGATATTAGTGAAGTTTGCCCATTAGGGGTATTTCTCACCTGTGCTATCAATAAGAAGGAGCCATTTCCCTGGGTAGGCTAAGCCAGAAAGAGAAAGAGAATGTTAAAAGGCTACGCACCTTGGTCCAGAGCGAGGATTGGGATAAGTTTTTCCCGTTCTCTTTAGTTCTATTTGAACTAAGCCGAATCGCTATCTCTGGAACCAAAGTCGTACTCTCTTTAGCCACCGGCTCCTAATGTAATGCCCTTTAAACCACCAACAGGTCCTATTCCGACAAGACTGAAAAAGGGCTCTCTCCGTCTCAGTTGGTCAGTACCTTAAACTAATTAGCCATTTCCAAGCTGCTCTTTCATAAGCTGTGATGGCTCTTTTGAATAAAAGGCATAGTCTATGTCATCTTCCTTTTGCCCAGGAGCATTCGACTTTTAAAGTATGCCATTAGTCAGACTCTCTAGAAGCCTTAGGAGCAATGGAGTCTGGTGAGGTAGCTCTTGTCTCTTGGTCAGCTGTTTCCGCTCGAGTGAAAATGCTTGATGGGGCGAGATTTGCCTTGGGTTCGCTTTCCGGGTGAGGTTTAATAAAAAAGTCAAGTAGGACAGAACGATTAGCTTAACAGTTAAGTCGAAAGAATCATTTAATCAGCCCGGAGTGATCCTTCTAGGTTTAGGAATAAGTTCACACCAGGCTCAGCGAAAGACGATGGAAAAGGCTGCTTGTAGGCGTGATCTTTCCCTATTTCTATCATAAGAGAATCAATCTCACAAACTCGAAATTGCATAGCATAAGAGAAGAAAGAATTGACAAGAGCCTATTCAGTTAGTCAGAAAGCTAGATCAAGAAAGCAGTGCCCAATACAATAGAGCAAGGCCTTGAGTAGACCGATAAGGTCTCGCGAAGCCGGTCACCGTACGTCTACGATCCTATCTGACTATTGAGGAGAGCTCTTTGATCTTCTTTCTTTTGTTCAATTGTGCGTGCTTTGCTTAACACATGCAATCGAAAGAATGTTCGATCATCAAACTAAGACTCACTTCAAGCTGCCGTTCACGTCAGGGTCCGAAGGAGATTTTTTTTTTTCTTTCTTGACTTTACAGTCGAGACTTTCAGTACCTCTACTTCAGGCCTATCCGCATTTCTTGCGTAGTGGGCATCTTCCTTTCCTTGGCTTACTTCTCCGATCCTAATCTAATTGTTATGTTAAAGGAAGCTTTTTAACAATCACTCTAACTGTTGAAAGATTGAAAGCTTTCTTCCTTATCTGCCCGTCTTCCTCTTAGCACAGAGAAGCTTTCTTGGCGGTCGCTCCACTCTAAATTAGGTATTCCCAACCCCCGTCCCAACAGAAAGTGAAATGGCATGCTTCCTCTTCGTATCTTAACTGGGCAACCTTCTCTTTCAAACAATCCCTTCGTCGCCGCCCCAGACAGACTCCTTTCTTCCTAGCCTTCCTCATCTGCGCCCGAAAAAAAGCTAAGCCCGGAAGTTTCTTGGCTCCCAAAAAAGTTCTGGCTTATAGGCTAGGGTGGTCGTAGATCAGACTTTATTTCAACTCGAAATTGCCACGCGAAAAGCAGAATTTTTTTTGAAGACTTTCGCTAAAGACGAGCTATTCTTTATCCCGGGATCAGAATCAGAAGGCCAGGCACCCAGGCTACTTTACTACGCTATTCTTCCCATCTTCCAAGTAAGCAAGGTTTGAGCGCCCCCATAGCATAGGGGTGCATTCCCGGTAAGAGAGTAAGGAAAGGAATTGAAAGAAGTATATTAGTCCTTTATTCCTGTCTTCTCTATTCTACCTAGTTAGGAGCGGGGAATAGAAAAAGATTATTACCTTGCCGGCGCCGCCCTTGGCTACTTACTTAGGTCAATCAGTGCCTTCTCTAAGACCTATGGTATACTATTAGTAACATTTAATACCTATCTCTCTGCTCTCCTTGCTTTAACTAAGGAACTGCCTTTAAGTTAAGTATGACTCTAAGAGCCCAGTCCAGGTCTTTTAATAATCCCTCACTGCACACTTTCTATATATCTGTCTTCATTATCGGCTGCATGCTATCGGAGATAGAGCAATGGGAGGTTCAGTCAAAAGCATTTACCACGCACTCAATTCAATGATCAAGCAAGACGAATCTCTTTCTCTTTCTATACTACTTATAGACGAAATTACGAAATCAGGACTCAAGTACATAGAGGCAGGCGATAACCTTTAGTAATAATAATAAAAAAAAGAGAAGGGCGGGACAGGAGCCTCTGAACAACCGCGTTAAATGTGCTTTTCTGGCGTCTTTGAGTTTATGTTATGAGCTGATCCTAGTTCATAGTAAGTAGAAGGTGTTACGGGTCGGCCTCGGGAATTCGAGGAGCTACTGACTTTCTCGTTAAGATTGGACTGCTCTTGGGGGAACAGCTTAGACAGCTCCATCTTCAACTCCTAGCATGAAAGTCTCAATCCCAGTTCCATATTAAGAAAGTAGACGGACAGAACTCCCCGACCTTGTTAGGATCCCTTCGGATTGGACAGCTCCTCTTCTAGTCGAGTAAGGTGCGTACCTTCCCTCTGAAGCTCTTATGGGGGGACATCCTTTCTAATACGCCTTTCCCGGACAAGGATTAGCTTCTGATCTTCTTGCCCTTGCCTCTTCTTCTTCATAGTCGTTGAGGTCTTTACTTACCTAGGAAGGTAGTCATCAGCTAGTAATAGAGCGGCTATGAAGCAATGGTTGCGTAGCTAGTGGTTTACAGGTTAGAAACCTTCTTGCCCCGGGAATATTCCAAAAATAAGAGGTTATTTCGAATAGAAGAGAGAGAGCGTAAAGCGATGGGTTGGAGTCCAGGCTTGTAGATGTAGATAAGAAGGCGAATGAGCTTACTTTTCCAAGTAAGGGAGAGCGACAAAGACCAAGGTCTGTTATGGAATTAAGAGCTCGCTCCGCACCAGTTATTTCTAGTACATTTGCAGTTCCCAGTGAAAAGAAATAGATCGAGTCAGATTCAATAGCCAAACCAGAAGGGGCGGGGAAGTCTGTTTAAGTCAAGAGCTGGTCTTTCTTCGTTTACTTTCAAAGATGTTGATAGAGGCTGTTTAATACTTTCGGTTGAGGCTTACTTTTCGGAAAGTCGAAGCAAGACTATGAGTTTAGGGCGTTAAGCTCCTATAGATGAGCAAGTATATTTTATGTTCCCAGTTCAAGTTCGTACTAGTCCTGTACAGAAGATAGCCGATGTTCTTAGGCTCACAGAGCAGTCTCTTGCAGCCATTTCTAGACCAATAGCCGAAGCAGATGGGCAGGGAGGCCTGCAAAGGGGTAGGCAAGGAGTTGAACGACAGAGCAAGCCATTCCTGGTAGAGCTGGGAAGGTAGGAACCTATGATGGTGGTTGTTAACCTTCTATTTCCCGGTATAGTTGAGTTCAGTGATTCGAAGGAAGGGAAAGGAGCCGCTTAAAAGCACCTTCCCGGGGCATGTAGGATTTATGAGAAACCTTTTGAGGGAACGAACCTCGGAGCACGTCTTCAAAGACTGACTTTTTCTTTTACTGATCGTGCACATATGGCTAAGAGAAAAGAAGGAGTACGCCGCTTCTATTTCTAATAAAAATGTGGGTGCTTGACTGACTGTTTATGACTATAGTTCCTCCACTCCACCTTAGTCTCTAAAAGATAAGGAAAAAACTTAAAAGAATAAAAAAACCCCGGTAGAGCCATCATCTATCATTCCTAAGGAGCTTCGCCCGCGCTTACATATACGTATAAAAGGTAGTTCAGGTCTTCTGTTATCAGTTCATAAGAAAGCTTCTCTTCCTTCCCAGCCTTTATTGGAAAGACCTGGTTGGAATGGACAGACAGACTAATAAGTTGTGGTGTGTCTGTCGATTATCCCAAGCTCGACTCCGTGGAAAGACTATCCTCGTAAGGGGGACCAGGGACCCACTCTTCTTTTGTGCCACGAGGTTAAGCCGTTACACCAGTTCTGTTCCCACGCGTACTACCCGGCTGACTCTTCTTCTTTTTTTTTCCCATCCAGCTTTCCTCAAGAAAAGGAGTGAGTGTACTTCTTCTTCAATTGAGCTCCTTCTTATAAAGGATGTTCTATGAGTTGTTTTACGTTGCTTGTAGGTCTTATCGGAGATAGCAGCCGTATCGCTCACGTAGCTATATGGTGTGCTTGCTCAAGAATACCCCCTTCTTTTGCTGCAGAGTTCAAAAGGGGAGTCTTTTTTCACTTTCTGTTCGTGAAAAGCAGCTCTACCTACCGCACTAAGAAAATGTAAAACTCTGCCCACGGATGTGAGAGTCACACACCCAGCTCGGCTTGAGCAAAAGCTCGTTTTGGTCTTTTGGCGGTGTCCATCCTCACTTAACGCGGCATCGATGTCATCGGTTACAGCTGGGGTTGGTCTATGTATGCTATGATATCTAGTCCGATTGGTCGTAATAGAAAGAGGTTCCTGGAGCGAAGTAAGATCTCGGAGCTTTACGCTTGCTCCTATAACGAAGGAGGGGGCACATTTAATTTAGTAGGGGCATTTTCACTATTGAGTTAGCACTTTCGGAGCGAAGGCAGCTCAACTGAGTTGTGGAGAGGGGTGGCGGGAGAATTTCTATTGGTATGGATTCCAGGACTATACTTTTAGGAAGAGTCTAGTTGATAGGATTCCACTCACAGGAAGAAAAAAAGTGAAATTGTTTTTGAGTTAAAAGAAGACGCCTCCAACTACTTAGGGGAACCTACTCTTCTTCGGTTGATAAATCGGTTGATGAACAAGAAGAATCTATTGCCTCCACTTCAATACATTACAAAGAAGCTAGTCGCTAGTTCAAATAGGCACTCCCCAGCCGGCAATCATATGTTGAGTAGGAGCTCGTTCATCAACCTGTGAGCGGAAAGACCCAAAAAGTTCAGAAACTGTACAAGAGCGAGCCAAAAACCTGACCTCTCTACCTATTCCCTTAAACAGACAGGCACAGCAGTTGGTATTGGCTTATTACCGCACCTGTACGATTGATTGCTTCAAGGCTTCGCACCTTTCTAATGCTACGAAGTTCTATTATTATAGTCCTATGCGGGGGAGCATGAAAAAATATCGTTCTAGTGGGCTATTTCTCCTCTAAGAGTGTACATTTAATAGCGGATCTCTTATCGATCGCCTGACTGGCTTTCTGAACCAATTAATCTCAGGAAATAATCTCACTCAAATACATGACAATTGGATCCGGAAAGACAAAACAAAGGGGTGCGCGTAATGAGCGCATTCGAGAAGGGTTTTCCAATGAATGAAAAGAAACCCGAGGTGCGGAGTTCAGTTCCTGAGAGAATAAATAATGGTTTCATCTATCTATGGTACCTATCACTCTAAAACTTTCTACCTTTCAACTCTCTTATCGCCATCATAGTCGAAATACTACTGATGGTCGGTCTTCTTCGGTTCCTTCTACTCTTAGTTTAGGTTTTGGAATGAAGATCAGTTTCGGGGGGTAACGTTCGTATTCGACTTCCGGGTAAGCAGTCTATCTTTATTTGAGGGATGGTATAGAAGTTCCTTTACAGCTAAAGTAGATACATGAGCAGACGTAACTCTTTTTTACGGAATATCAGTTCCAGTAGTAACAATTGACGAAAGACCGTTTTTTGAGGCATTTTGCGGATTTGATTCCTTCAATACTGGTTCCGGTGAGTGCAATTTCAATTATGCTTCTATTGCTATTTGCTATTGGGTAGTGGATAGAATGACATACTGACAGAGTAAAGCATTTGGAATGGCAGTTCAAACAGTAACTTCAGTATGGGATTCTGGTCAAAGGGATAAGAGGTCTGGGCTATCTGTTCCTCTTTTTGTCTTTGTTTTGCATTCCTATTCTTTCTTTTTGGGTACCTGGCAGAGCAGACAGAGGAGAACTTCGGCTGTCTAGGCTTACCCCTCACCCATCATTAAACTCTCTAAATGAAACTATCTAAGGGCCAGATATCTCTCTTCGTATGGGCGAACTGTCCCCGTAAACACACACTGAACCACATCAGCTACAATCGACTCGGACTCTATCGAATCTGTAGGTTAACTCCTCTGTACTAAGTAAGGCAGCAGGGTAAATCGTCTTCTTTGATCTGGTAGATCGAATTTGTTCGCTGTCTTCTAAGGATGATGCTTTCTCTTTTCTCTGCTTTGGCAAAGCAAAATGACTTCCCAACAGCAGGCGCGTAGAAGGTCTCATTATTTTAACAAGACGGTACAACGGTACACAAGACAGGATTTCTTTTCTAATAGATGGAAAAACAGGCCCTTGAAAGGTGTAAAAGTAAGTATCGCCCACTTACGGAGAAATGTCTTTTTTTTGAGATAACCATAAGCAGGTGGTGCTCCTTGAGAGCCCTAGATGAGACTTGAAGAAGCGTAGTTGCCAAATAGCAGTAATTTCCCCTTTGGCCATACGTCCTACTTCCACTCAGAATGGTTACTGGACAAGAATAGGCCGAACCAAAGCTAGGAGCTGTTGATCTGTAAGTCTTGCCCCTGGACTGGACAGGTGAACACTTGTCTCGGATCCACGCCCGAATCATCAGCAGTATACAAAGATTTGAATAACTCAACAATTAACCAACCTTTTAAGCTCATCTTGGTCATTACACCATGTGTCATCCTCCCGCTTAAGAGCCACAATTTGATTTCGTCGTCTGCGTATAATTGTGGTCGTGTGGAAGAATTTCGTGTTTTTATCGCCAAACTGAATCCACTTGGACCTCTCTGAAACCACACACAACAACTCCGAGGACATTATCATACTCCTTTAAAAGAGAAATCTCTAGATCAAAAAAGGATTAGGTTTTATCTCCAGAGCCCGCTGAACCCCTTCTAGTCTAGCAAGAAGATGTCTCTTCCGCCCTTAGATATTAAAAAAAAACTTTGTTGGAATTCCAATCCCGAACCTGCCTCCGCTGAAACTCTGTAAGGAATCATGTAAAGACGCATCTGAGTTCCAACAATCAGTTAATAAAGGCTGAAACTCCGGATGAGTTCACCAAGCTGCTTCAAAACGGTTTAAGATGCGGCTTGGGAGGAGGAAGCCCGTACAAATCAATAAGCACTGGCCCCATAAGTTACAGGAAGATTTTTAACAAAAGCCTCAGAGAAGAAATGCCTCCAATGAAAAAAATGGCTCTGTCTAACTTCTGCTTAATCAGACCTGTAGGCAAGCGTTTGTTCGTCCATGTGAATTTTGGACCAGCAGCTCCTAAATCAATCAACTTTCGGGCATTCTGAGATAAACTGATCCCTACCCCGTATATTTAGAGCACCGCCTCCTTGCTTATCATAAGAATAGATTATCTGATTAAAATCTCCTACCAACATCCAAGGAATACCATGAAACTGGGTAAGATAATTCCATAACAGCTCACGTGTAGTAGGAACAGGGCTGGCATAAACTTCCGTTAATGCCCAAGGATGAGAAGAATTCTGATTAATAATAAAAGATATGAATTTATAAGATTTTTCAAAACCCTGGACACTGCCCAAATCCTCATTCCAAAAAATAAAAATACCTCCTTCAAACCCTCTAGCTCTAGCAGAAACTTTATAGGAATGATAAAACCGAAGTTTACGAATCACTTTAAACGCTTTATCTCCATTAATACGAGGCTCCATAACTATGAACATACACGGTTTGTGGACCCGAATTCATTCCCTTGCATGTCGCAAAAACCCTGCGTTTCCAGCTCCTCTTTACTTCAAAAATTCAATACTCATTGATAAAAGATAAAGAGAAAGGTTTGTTCAAGTCAGAATGGTTTTGTAAAACTCGTAGACTCACTTACTCGTCTCGTTCATATATTTACTCGCAGCATTCGCAGCGTTTATTCACTCGCAGGCAGGCTCGCTCATTCATTCGTTCGTCAGCTCGCTCGCTGTCTACTAAACGAGCCAACCAAAACTGCCCTACTGAAAAAAAAAAAGGCCTTCCCACTTCTATCAAACAAAAGGGCGAACATCTAATCTAGTGTTAGCCGCCCTACTTAAGTAAGAAAGAATAAGAACAGTAGGAAGTCATGTAATGCCGTGGAAACTCTTTTTTTTTTTTTTTGTTTTTGATTCGATCCGGTCTTCGCTCCTCTCCAACCAGTCGAGCTTCCGTTGGTCGCCTCCAACTTGATTCTCCTGATGTGGCTGCTTTTTCCGCTTAAATGCTTTAAATCGTGAGATTATATTAGCTGAATGCTTGGCCTCTGGCCAGGATGCTTTGCTTTAGGTCTCCTTTTTCAAAGGGAAAAGGCAAAAGCCCAAGCAAGAGAAAAGAGATTTGGAATGATTTGACTGAGAGAACAAGAATAGTCTAACGGATTATGGAAAAGACCCATTGGACTCTATAAAGAAATAACTAGAGGAGCTCTAATTCCTTTCTGCTCGTCATTCATTCTGATGCCAATGATTATCTGCTTTCTATCTTCGATGCCTTTTGGATAGAATTCTAAGAAGAACCTTGAATTGCAAGAAGGTAGAAGGCTAGGAAGAAAAGAGTCTCTCTAAGGTAAACTAGCTCTAGACCCTATCCTTAACTGTCAAAACTGCTACTAGAGTTTTGAATTGCTCTTTTGTCTAGTGATTGTGGAAAAATTGACAGCGAATGAAGGCTTAGCCTGGGTCCTTATTTGACTAGATTTAGAGCACTTTGAGCAATAGGGCTTAGTCCGTGTGGAAGAAAGGGAATCACCTCCTCATAAAGTAAAGGATTGGAGGAGAAATAGGAAAGATTGCAGCTTATTCAAGGATGAGATTGAATCAAATTCCTCTGATCAACTAGGCTAAAAACTCATAACTACTATAATTGTTGGACTTTATCCATAGACTTTCTTTCTTAGCTTTTATGCCCTCAAAAAAAGGGAAATGGAAGTTTGGTCCTACCTCACAACAAAAGACTAGTAAGGGTAAGCTATAGAATAAATGTTATAACATAGAATGATCCATTTGAGTTAGCACAACCTAACAATATATCTAACACCAATTCTTTCTAGAATGCATTGCTAGATCTATTTGATCATAGGCTACCAATTCCACTTCCACCGCTTCAACTGATGCTTCTGACTTTCCCATACTTATGTAGGATACCCCATTGCCTATAAAATTTGGAAGCTCAACAACATAAAAATGCAAAAAAAGTAAAGAAAATGGATTTGTGGATCACACTTGTATTGAATTTTAATATGGGCATGCAAAAAGGGCATAGCAGTAGTAAGCAGCCTAATAGATTAGAGAGGGAAGAGGATTCCATCTCTGTTTAATGTATATAGTAGTTGATAAATACAGTTCGTCAGATACGATCCACACTTTACTCTTAAATAAAGAACTACTATATTGAAAATTCAACCCTGCAAGCAATAAAGTCATCAACCTTAAATATATATGCCTAAAAGTGAGAAAGTCTCAAGGTGTTCAATGTAGGGGGAGAGAAACTTGAACCTAGTGGAACTTATCCTTCACTAATTCCCTCGTAGCTTCATTCTCTTGATTCTTTAGTCTTTAAGCCAAATAAACTTCATCAGGAGGTACTAGTAATAGATATGCATAGTCTTAAGAAGATCATAGTATAGGATAAAATAAAGAAAAAGACTAAGTAATAAATAAAGAATCTCTTCCCCGAACAACACTCTCGATGAATTGGGCGAATAAGGCTAAGGCCTCTTTGCTTTGCTTTTGAAGTTTTTTTTTCCTTTTTGCCTTAATGAAGTTCATAAATTCCTTCTTCTTTCTTCTTTACATTACTAAAAGTCTAGTTATATAATTGAGTAGGAAATGTCATAGGGAAAGGATTACATCCTACTAGTCTTGGAAGGAGTCCATGGAGTACTTTTTCCTATCTTCAAAATCATAGAGTGAGGGCCTCTTCTTTCAAGTGTTGCACCATAATATGAATAATCTGTACTCTTAGAAAGGGTATCAGATTGAGGAGATGTTGTTGTAGGCCTATCTACCGTATCACTTATTCTTGCTTGGCCTAATACCTTTTCCATGTTGTGTTATTCAAACTTCTCTCATAGAGCAAGCATTGATTTTTCTCTTTACACTTTAAGTGACCCATTCCATTAGTTATGGTTCCCATGATCTATTAGTTTAAGCCTTTTTTCTATTGATTTGGTTAGGATTGTAAGCATGCCCATAGTGCCTTAGTCTGGTGGAATACTTCTTGCTTTAGTTGAGAAAAAATTGTTGATCAAGAGTGATCTCTTTATCTTTGACTTAGAGTCAAGGAAGTAGATCTAGCTTATGTTCTTTATGGTGTCCACTTAGTTCTGTATAACGAGAAAATAAAAGGCATCATTCTACACTTTACATCTAAAAAATCCTTCTTAAACTCTAAAAAAGTGGTCTTAGATGGGAAAAGAAATGCTAGAAGAGTTGGAGCCCTTCTTATTCAGGTCAGATTTGTAGCTAAGCTCTTCTATAAGTAAGTTCTTTAGGCAAGGTATCCTAATTTATAGGCTCTCTCACTACCTATGAGCTCATAAATGAATGTTTCTAAGGAAGGAACATAACTTCTTTAGAGATCACATCACTTCTATTTCTTCTTTAATCCTCCTAAATGATTAACTACTTCATTCCTATTTTCTGAGTGAATAATCTTACTTGTCTTTTGTGATCTTTCTATTACTTATTCAACTTAACTCAGCTAATAACTGAGAAAATGCCTTAATTAAATGGCAAAAGAGTCAGGGTTGTATTTTTTCATAAATCAAGATTTCACTTTCTAAGTGATCTAGTACAATAATTAGTAGGGCTTGGGTTCTCTTCAGTCAGGCCTAAATCAAAAGGTTGCTCCAGCTAGCAATGTCATCATCAATGGTAATTTGAAATCTTATGTCAATTCCTACAGAGTAAGTATTCTTTACCTTTACAAGGTAGTGTATCCTACCTCTTCTAAGTTAGGGCATCTTGATCTGAAAAAAACCTCAAGCTACTAAGCCTATCTGGTCTCATCCCATATCTTAAAGTCAACCCAATTTTTGAGCTTTAGCTTAAGAAGCATGAGTAGGTTCTTACATCTGATGGATTGGACAATTCTACACTAATCCACTTTTCTTTTATTTAGAAGAACTCAAGAACTAGCTTCACAACTCACCACAATAAGGATAGAATAGCTCAACTGGTCTTATCTTTACACATCAACTCATGGTACTCTCTAGGCCCCTTAACCAGTTAGTGACAGCATTTTTGAGGGCTCCAAGGAAAGCCCTTAACTTTAACCCCCATACCATCTATGGACTTCCTCTAAATTTTATTGGCTTACTATTTCATTAAATAAATCCCTCACTAGCCAAACCTAGTTCAGA
>CANXYI010387043.1:0-13806 GCA_948208565.1 Hura crepitans | reverse complement strand
TTATGTATTTGAAGTTCATAGTTTTGTTATTGGATCGATTAGGCTTGAAGTTTATAGAGTTCTTCATAACTTAGATTGATATAGCTTGAAGTTCATAGAGTTCTCCATGACTTGGATTAATATAGCATTTAAGTTACATGTTAAAATAGGTAAACCAAAATAACACAAACATGGGATAAAATAAGTCTCGGCTTCTCATTAAGAGGTCTGTATGGGCTAATTGAGTGTCGTCAATAGGTCTGTGTGGACTACAATTCTAATGTCCATGACCAAAACTAACACACCTCAACAAAATAATTAGAATAATAATACTAGGTTCGTACGAACCTTATATCATAACAATATCATGTGATATAATCACATAAACATATTCAAATATTAAAAAGAATATGCGTCCCTAAATCTATGACATTCTGCATCATTAAAAAACTAGAATAACCAAATAGTGTACAATGTCAAATAAATTAACCAGTGTATGTTCATGTGGATCTGAATCCTCATGAAATAAGGTCTGTGAGGAGTGATTATGTGATCCAGAATACAATTTACTATTTTATGATAAAAGAAGTAGTTTAAACACGAAGAGAACTATGTACATGAAGAGAATTATATATAAACGTTAACATACTTATATAATTGACATGAGGATTACAATGGAACACCTCACATATTTAATTAATCATCAGAGATCCTTGGTTAATGATAAAAGTAATTAAAATAAAGGCTTTATGCTTACCTTGTAGTAAAAATCCAAGCAACAAATCAAAGGTAAGAGTTTCAGAATGAAATTATGATTTAAGTGCGGGTTTGGGACTAATAGAGTTGCTTCCACAGTAGAGATCTCTTAAAATAATTCTAAGTTATGAGAATGACTCATTAGAGAGGTATATGTAGGCTTCTAGTAAAGGCCTTCCCATTCAAAAAACAAGAAGTCTTATTAGAATAAGAAGTAGAGTTCAAATAAGGTTTCTGGAAGCTTTGCAAACGTAAGTTTGTGCAAACCATAGGCTAGGAGGTCAAGGTGGACCATAGGCCATGGATTCGGTTTAGAAGTTCGTGCAGACATTAGGCCGGTCTATGCAGACTAGGGTTTAGGCTCCCTTAACTTATTACTTAGGTTTATTTCTAGCAATCATCATAGGCTTAAAACTTCAGTGTCTACACTCAGTATACCATAATATAACAAAATGCATGTTTTAAAGTTCTTTGGTTCTTGTGGTAAACTAATAGTATACCTTAGGTATACCAAAATATCCTAATTATATATTCCAAAGTACTTTGATTCTTGTGGTATATTAGTGATATACTTTGGTATACCAAAATATACAAATATACAGATTCAAAAGTACTTTGATTTTTGTGTTACGTTAGATGTTATGCCATATTATACCAAATTAGAAATCTAGATATTCTTTAGTTTTTCAAGTTTACCAATTTTATGTCAAAGGCGTCATAAACTTTTAATTAAAAAAATACCTTGGTTTTAAAAGTTTAATACATAGCCTAACTTATATTAGTCTTATGTAAAAGTGTAATGCATAAGGATATGATTTGAAATATTTTTCTCTTTTTCAAAGCCAAGTAAAATATATTACAACTATCGTTATCAATTTTTGATATTGGATATCCATTTTGAATAAAATAACTTACATTCATTGTGGTACCTTTTTCATTGATCTTTAACTTGTTTCATATTATACTCTCAAGTTTTTTTAAAGTTACAATATTTTAGAATTAATATTCTATTAACTTCAAAATGTTCAAAATTTTCATCATTCCATTGTCCTTTATATTTAATCAAAATTGGTATTTGATCTATCAATCTCAATTATAAAAAAATATATCCTACATACATCTAAAAGAATGAGAAAAATAAGAAAAAATAGAGAAAGCAAGGGAGTGTTTGTTATTGTTTAAATTTTTTTTTTCCACTTAAAAATAAATAAAATATGTTTATTTAAATCAGTTTTATTTTTTTATTTTGTATTTATTATAAAGTATTTTTAAAAATAAAATCACTTTTAAAACAGTGATTTTACAAATTTCTCTTTTTTTTTCTTTTTTTCCTATTTCATCTCTCTGATTTTCTCCACTTACCTATTTTTGCCCTCCCATTTTTTTATTTTATTCACCTTTAAATTTTATTTGTCAAAAATAATAAATAAAAAATAATAAACAATTTATTATTTTAAATAAATAAAAATAAAAAATTTAAAATGATACCAATCAAGCCCTAAAGCTTCAAGTTGTTAGAAATTACTGAAGTTAGCAACAGATAGTAAGAATTGATGGTAGAAGAAAAAGAACTATGAAAAAAAGAAGGGAAATTTCGGCTTAATCCGAAGGAGAAATCTACAAATTAAGGTAATGTTCTTTTGAAGAAGAAGGAGAATAGGAATTTGAGAGTTAATTGAGTTTTTGATAAAATAGAACTTTATTTGTTCTAAAAAAAATATAAAAAGGGATATTTTATTTAAAATAGAAAACTTCAAAAAAAATGTTATTAAAAAATAAAAAAAGCCCATGCACAATATTTTTCTCAAAAGCCCTTGCCATTTTCGGGGCGTTTGTCTATAAAACCCTTCGTTCAAATGCCTAGGGTAGCAATTGAAGTTGGCTCTTAATAGGTTGTCTCCATTCCGAACCTGAACTTGGTCCGACCAGGGCCATAAGCTTACCCTAGACAGACAAGTTAAGCCCACCCAAGAAAGTGCAAACCCTTTTCCTGCGTCAGCAATCTCCCTTCCACTGAGTAAGTAAACAGACAATTCAATTTACCAAATTACCCTATTCTTCGAACAAAAAGACCAAAAGAGCCGTTATTGATCAGTCTTCACATTCCCTTGGAAGTCGTCTCCCTTTTCACTCATCTCCGTCTCACCCCCTTGCTACTTGATTTATCACTTCCTCGTCTTACATATCAATGCTAGATCCTTAAACGCCCCGACCCGCTTCGATCTTGTCTGATGGATACCCGTTTCAGATCCGTTTGTTGCGTTTTGATCGTTCTGCTCTGTGTAGGTTTTTCTGGGATTGCTTCTGTTCGTGCGCAGAATCGAAGACCTAAGAATGTTCAGGCTGCGGTTCGGGCCAAATGGGAGGGCACTCCTATTCTATTAGAAGCTGGGTATTCTCCAAATTCTTTTTATTGTTGCTATTATTATTATTAATTTGTGTAATATTTTTTAAGGAAAAAAAAAAGGTAATACGACAATGGATGCCCAATTTCCAATTTCTTTTTATGTTCAAAGATTCTTTAGTTTACATGATACAAATTTTAGTTTGGTGGCTGGGAACTAATCTGTGAATTATAAGAAACATCTATTTCCCATTAATTACATGATTCTTTTTTGCTTTTTTAAAATTTTGGAGATGTCCCACTTTTGTTTAAATTTTTAATTTCTTTTTAATCCTGTAGAATGCTTATGCAATTAATCATTCGACTTTAGTTTCTGTGGAATTTATTTCTTAAACCTGTAAAGTGTTTTTCTTGTTTATTGATTATTATTTTTTAATTTATTGTATAGTGAATTACTAGCAAAAGAATGGGGAGACCTTTATTGGCAGTTCATTGAGGGCTGGATCCATACAGAGAAGGATGGAAGTGTTTCTTATACGGCTAGAGATTGCCTCAAAAGAATTTTAAGACAAGGACAGTCACTTTTAAGTGATCAGTTGGCTTCACTATTTGAGTTCTCACTTATTCTGAGGTCGGCATCCCCAAGATTGGTGCTTTACCGACAGTTAGCGGAGGAGTCTCTTTCATCTTTTCCACTTGCTGATGATAATATCATAAAAAATGCTAGTGGAGGAATTGCAGAAACAAGTGAGAAAAATGAAATTAAAAGGTCCGAATCCTTGCTCATTGGTGTAAATCCGAAGAGCCCTGGTGGGAAATGTTGTTGGGTAGACACTGGTGGTGCATTGTTTTTTGATGTCTCAGAGTTGCAATTGTGGCTTCACAGTCCTGCTAAACTGTGAGTATCACTTTCTCATCATATTTAAATTTGCTCCTTTTTTTTTCTTAATCTTTCTGATACTGTGTAATTTGCCTTTGTATTTCTTTGTTGCAGTTCAGGAGACTCATTTCAGCAGCCTGAACTCTTTGATTTTGACCATATCCATTTTGATTCTCATACTAAAAGTCCAGTTGCTATACTATATGGAGCTCTTGGAACTGATTGTTTTAGAGAATTCCATGTCACACTGGTTGAAGCTGCCAAAGAGGTATATTTACTTTTTTCATCAAAAGTACTTTTATTTTACTGGTGCTTTTGGAACTGATTGTTTTAGAGAATACAAAGGCTCATAGAGTACTATTGTTGTCCCCCTTGTATTCTTATTCTTTTGTCCTCGACCATGGATGTGATTGAACTGATGCTGTTAAATTGCTGCTTATGTATTGGAAATTTGGAATGACATTTGTATTTAATTTTACAATGAAGAAGAATGGGGGTTTCCCTGTCTTTTAATGTTAGAAAATTGCGATATGGGTAAGTATCATGTTAGAAATATTTTTAGATTTTGATTCTCTGAATGAACTTGTTCTTATTGTCTTCTCATCTCACTGGTTGTTTTTTTTTTTACTGTGAAATGCTCCTAAAGAGAGTTCACATAAACTGTAATAAAGCAACACTGAAAAATGCTGTTTGCTCTATAAGCAACTTTCTTTTTTTTTTTTCTTCTTCTTTTTTTTTCTTCCCTTTTTTCACTAAGCTGAGTGAATCTTTGATACATTAATCGTGCACAAGGACTACAAATTGATTTAATAGCAGCTTGCATCGAATGAAGTTGACTTACTAAAAGAGACTGTTTTTCTTTGGATGACACTGTTGAAAAAGCTTGTATTTAAGTTGTTTTTAACATTTATTTTTATTTAAAATTATGGCTTGGTATGTTAACCAATCTATAATTCCTTAAAGTGGACCACATTAAGTCTAGATACACAACAACAACAACTAGGCCTTAATACTATACTAGATAGGGTTTGGCGAAGTCCAACTGTAGTCAGAGAAAAATAAAAGATTGGATTTTATTTCCTTTTTCGGCCAAATTCCACCTATTGAATTGCATTTAGTGGTACATAGTCATCAGCAAATAGCAGCTGTTGCTTATTAGCTCAAAGTTTTTATTTGTTTCTCCGTTGGCTTTGGCTTGGAGAACATTTGTTTTCCTTTTTGGACTGTTTAAATATCCTGCAAATCACACACACACACACACACACACACACCCCTAATTTTTAAGTCCCTTTTTCTCTTTACAAGTGTTTTTTCCCCCTTAGAAAACAATTATAATTGGCAAAAAGTTAGTGTTCTCTACTTTCACACTTCTGAAATAGATCTTCCATACAGTGAATACAGAATGATTATCTAGAAAAACAGTCTGTAGAAGTTTCCTAGAATGTCTATGTTCCGACATTTATATCTTGACATTGCACTTTTTTGATAATTTGATAAAAATTTCCAGGGAAGGGTAAAATATGTAGTTAGACCTGTTTTACCCTCTGGTTGTGAAGCTAAAGTAGGCAATTGTGGTGTTGTTGGTGCCAAAGACTCCTTAAACTTGGGTGGTTATGGTGTTGAACTTGCATTGAAGAATATGGAATATAAAGCTATGGATGACAGTGCAATTAAGAAAGGTTTGTTGCTGACTTATGCTTGCCTTAATCCATGTACTGATCATACTCTAAAATTGAAGTTTCAATATATATTACTTGACCTTATTGTGATATTTCTCTTTTTTTAACACTTTGCACTGGGGTTGCACCACTTGATGTCATTTCATAAAATAGATTGTTTAGCTCTCTTTATTGATTTGCGGGGGCAGAGCTGGAAAATTTTATTTGAGGGGGCCAAAAATGCAATAAATTTATTAATATTACTTCACAATATATATTCTAAATATTAGTCTTTATATATTACAAAATAAGATGAGATAAATGAAAAATTAAAACTTCATTCTTCATTATTTAAGTTGAGATTGTCACTTGTAGCAATCCTTGTAATTTGTCAAGCAAATCCTCACTCATTAGAAAGTGATTTGCAAATTGGATTATTTTTTTTTTTTTAACTTCTTAGTCAGTTCTTCTTTCACAACAAAATACTTGCTATTTGTTCATAACATGTATACATAATTCATGCATTGATTGGTAAATAGAAATCTTTTTAGTTCTTAATCAATTCTCCTTTTAGTAATTATTGCTAATGGAGAAATAATATAATAAATGAACACAAGAAATAAAATGGGTCAGATCCATGTTTCCCTAATTACATAACTGCCTATTTACAATTTAGTTTGATGAAAATCACAATTAAATAGTAAAAGAATTAGAGATAGTACCTGAACCACTTCATTTCTTTAGTATAAAGAAAATTTTTGAAATTGCTATCACCAATTTGTGCATTGTGAAGAAGAGAGAAAAAAGGTGAACTTTGATTTCTTTGAGTTTCTTTTACTTTTTAGGCTTTTACCTTAAAAAGAGAAATTTGGAAACTTAAAATATATTTTATTTGTCTTTAAATTAAAATATAACATGATAATAAAATTTCTTAAATGTTAATTATTTAATTTTTTATTTGAATTTCCTATTTATTAGATGATAGAGATGTATTTTTAGCTTTTAATCAATATGTTATAAAGATATGGTTGTAAATTGTAATATTTATAGGGGCCAATTAGATTTATTTGGAGAGTCAAATAATAAATTACTTAATATAAGTGTTATTAATTTTGGAAACTTAGTTTAGGGTGGCCAGGGCTCCCCCTGCCCCCCCCAAATTGTTGATTTGATAGGCGACTACAATCTTGTTATGTGAAAACTGATTTGAACTAAAGATAAAGGCTTCATCTTATTTGTAAGCCATTGTTAGGTCCCAAGTTTTCTGATTGGGTACCGGTCGATTGACGGGAAAATCACCTCTAAATAAGGGGTCCTTGCCCTAATTTCTATTTCATGATTTACCTATGTTTGCTGGAAAATTTGTAACTCGTTAAGGGAGTCACCACCTCAGGAATTCGTTCAACGGAGAGAACTCCAAATCTCTAAATTTCAGAAAAATACGACTTGTCTTTTTATTGCTTCTCTGTCTCTTTAAATAGAGACCATTATTACAAAAATAGAAAGTCCCTAAATAAAAGAATCCTACTAGACCCAAACATCCTTTAATCTAGGCATAAAACAAAAATAAATAAGTAAATAAATAAAATAATAGAAACACATCAGATCTGCTGGTCATTAACCAGCCCATGCCTGGCATACTTCTTGCCAATAAAGGCATCCGTAACATTACTCCCCGCCTGGTGAAAGAGCTTGTCCAAGTTTGGATAAGCACTACTGGAATGAGTAACTGATTCCTAAGTTGCCTTAGAGGGATGAAAACCACTCCAATGAATCAAAACCTTCTAATTGCCACAGTTTAGTTTGGCACGGATTATTGAAGAAGGAATGGGTAAGACACAACCATCCTCAATAGGTGGAAGAGTGGGTGATTTAGTTGGAGGGCACCTTTAAACGCTTTAAAGAGGGAAAAATGAAACACATTATGCAGTTTACTCTTAGGAGGCAGCTTTAACTTGTATGCAACATTTCCAATTTGGCGCAACACAGGAAAGGGCCCATAAAATCGTGGAGAAAGTTTATGGTATAGCTGACCCAAGAGAGATTGCTGACGGTATGGTTGTAAGCGAAGCCAAACTAAGGACCTGGGAGCAAACTCACATCCCGATGGCTTTTATCGTAATATGTCTTCATACGATGCTGAGCTTGCTGTAATTTTGAACGAAATTCTTGCAAAAATAAGTCGCAGGAAATCAAGGCTTGATCCATAGCATCTACTCGAGAAGAACCAGCCTCATAAGACAATAAATGAGGTGGTTCGTGGCCATACACAACCTTGAAAGGAGACTTTGGCAATGCGGAATGGAAAGAGGTGTTATAACTGTATTCAGCCCAAGGTAACCACTTGATCCATTTCTTCGGATTATCCCCCACCAGGCATCAGAGATACATCTCAATAGTGTGATTAACAACTTCCGTTTGACCGTCCGTTTGTGGGTGGTAAGCAGATGAAAATGCTAATTTGGTCCCACTGAAGCGAAACAACTCTTTCCAAAAATTACTAGTAAATACCACATTGCGGTCACAAGTTATTGACTCGGAAAATCTATGTAACCAATCAATGTGCCATAGGACTAAAGTGAGCATATTTAGAAAAACAGTCCACCACAACTAGCAAAACAGTCTTGCTCCTAGCCTTTGGCAAACCATCAATAAAATCCATTGAAACATCTACCCAAACGTGGTTAGGAAGCACTAGCAGCTGAAGCAAACCGGCTGGACTCAAATGCTCAAATTTGTGCTGTTGGCAAAATGGACAATTAGCCACATATTTTGCAACAATAGACTTCATCCCTGGCCAATAAAAATCAGTGCGTACTTGTTGTAAAGTTTTCTAGACCCCTTCATGAGCACCATCATGGAATGCGGATAGCACCTGGGCAATTATAGAAGAAGAGGGCAGCAAGTAAGTCCTGTTTTTGTAAAAAAGAAGGCCATCTTGTAGTGACAAAGAATGCTTTAGCCTTTGTTTCACCGTATCACAAAGCTCTTGAAGTACTGGAGCATCTGCAATTTCTTGTCGAATGGCATCAAACAGAAGAACTGTGGTTCTAGGTTGGCTGATAGCGTAGAGGGTTCCCTCTTCAAAGGAAGGCCTAGATAAGGTTTCAGCAACACGGTTAATTGGTCCACCTTATATTCCACCCTAAACTCAAAGCCCATCAATTTGCTCAACCAATGCTGTTGGCGGGAGGTAGTGAGCCGCTGCTCCAGTAGGTATTTCAAGCTAAAGTGAACAATTCGAATGAAAAACGGCTTGCTCCATAGGTAGGGCCTCCAATGCTGCATCACTTTGGACAGCCCAATAAGTTCCCGTTCATAGGCGGCTAGTTTGTGGGGTCGCATTGCCAATTGATGACTGAAGAAAGCTATTGGATGGCCCTTTTGCTGCAAAACAGCCCCAATTTCGCCTCTAGAGGCATCACATTCCACTTTAAATTCATTGTCAAAGTCCGGCAATTGTAACATCGAGGCTGAAGCCAAAGCTTGCTTAAGGGTTTGAAAAGAACCCCTTGCCTCATCAATCTAGTTGAAAGAATTATGCTTCAACATACTTGTGAGAGGGGCAGCTAGCTGACCATAGTTTTGGATAAGTTTTTGGTAGTAGACAGGAAGACCTAAAAATCCCCACAAGGTAGTAATGGATTGTGGTCGGGGCTAGTCAATGATTGCTTGAATTTTGCTACTATCAACCTCCACACCTGTACCAGAAACCACATGGCCAAGGTACACTACTTGGGTTTCCTCAAATGAACATTTTGATTTTTTAAGATACAATCAATGAGTACTCAACAAGTCAAATACTATACATAAGTGCATTAAATGATCTTCCTATGTCTTGCTGTAAATTAATAGATCATCAAAGAAGACCAATACAAACTGACGTAAGTATTTATGGAATACCTCGTTCATGAGTGCTTGAAAAGTGGAAGGTGCATTGGTCAAGCCAAAGGGCATCACCAAGACTTTGAAATGGCCATGGTGTGTACGGAATAGTGTCTTCTCAACATTTGAGGGATTCATCCACACTTGATGATAACCAGAGATTAGTTTGGTGAAGAATTTGGATCCATGTAGCTCATCAAGTAACTCATCAACCACTGGTATTGGGGCTTTGTCCTTTACTATTTTAGCGTTAAGCTCTCGAAAGTCCACACAAAACCGCCAAGAGTCATCATGCTTGTGAACTAACAAAACTAAAGAAGAGAATGGCAATTTACTTAGTCGAATGATTTCCTGTTTTAGCATTTCTGCACATTGCCGTTCAATTTCATCTTTTTGCATATGAGAATATTGATAGGGCCTAACCATCATTGGTTTTGTCCCCGATATCAAGGAAATACGATGATCACAATGGCAGATAGGCGGTAGACTCGTGGGTTCTTGAAATAAATGCTGAAATTTTGTCAAAAGAGCTTCTAAACCCGCTTTGGCTGCTGCTGGTACGTGCAAGGAATGGAGCTGATTTTGGGAAGAAGATTGCTCCCTTTGGAGAATAATTTTGGTGCCTGCTGCTTCAAAAGTCTCAGTAAGTGCCTCAAAATCCCATAGAATAGGACCTAACCATTTAATTCCCAAAACCACATCAAAGCCGGCTAAGGGAATGACTAGGAAATCAGTCGAGAAAACATGGTGATCAACAATAAAGGTCATTTCCGAATAGACCCCATGACTGGTAACTTTGTCTCCATTGGCCATTGAAATACTAACATCTGACTAAGGTTGGATTGTTAACCCCAAGGGCAAGCTGGCCAACTAAGGAAGCTGTGCGTACGACCTGAATCAACCAAACCCAACAAGGTTTGACTAAGCATTACTGTCCTTACTTGCATGGTGCGTGTGCTCTGTTTGCCTGTTATGGAATGCAAAGAAATTTCTGGTTCAGCCTCCGCCTCCACAACACCCAACAGCTCCTCCAAATTTGTAACCTCGAGCCAAAATAACGTCTTGCATGACCAACGGTATATAATTCATCACAATTATAACACAATCCTTTCGTCCTGCGTTTTTGCATTTAAGCTCTTGTTAGGCAACAAAGGGGGCTGGATTGTTGGCTTTTGGCCCTGTATTGCTCTGCTGTATCATGACTCCTTTCGAAACTTGTACACTAGTAGTTGGTGTAGAAGTGGGGTTGTTTCGAATGCCTTGTCGTAAACTCCGTTGAGCTCCCCCAGTCCTCATAACCTGCTATTTCTGTTCAAAAGTTTGGGCCAAATTCATTGCTTGGACCAAATTGGGTGGTTGCTGCATCTCCACCTCAATTCGGATTGATTCGGTAAGCCTTGCAGTAAACATGTCCACTTGTTGATTTGTGCGTACTGTATTTGCTTCAGCCAACAACATCTGGAATTGTCGTTGATATTCTTCAATCGTCCTGGTTTGCTTCAAATTAATCAATTCACTTGAAGGATTACTTCGCACAGGTGGCCCAAACCGAAGGCTACAAAAATCCTTGAGCGTTACCCATGACAGATGTGGATGTCCTTGCTCAATTTGGTGGAACCATAATGGAGCTTCGCGTAACATGTGGAACCTAGCGGGCCTAACCTTATCCCCTTCATCAGTCCACTGGTTAGAAAAGAATTTCTCGCAGTGGTGTAGCCATGTTAATGGGTCCTCTGTTCCATCAAAGGTTGGGAAGTCTAATTTGGTATAATGTGAAACCATTGCACTACCAGGTTGATTCAGACATCCTGCCTCAGAGATGGGTTGCCATGTTTGTTGCTGCAGTGGCCAGTATCAACATCTCTTCCTTGTCCATGGTTTGATTCACAGATAAACTCTTGCATCTGTAAAGTAAATTGCTAGAACTGAGCCACTAGCCTTGATTCCATGCGAGCCTCCACTTGTGCTATGACCTCTTCAATTAGGGTTTGCTGCTCATCACTCCCGTTGGTTCTGACCATGATGCCAGGCTCTGATACCAAATTGTTAGGTCCCAAGTTTTGCGATCGGGTCATCGGTCGATTGACAGGAAAATCACCCCTAAATAAGGGGTCTTTGCCCTTATTTCTATTTCGTGATTTACCTATGTTTGTTGGAAAATTTGTAACTCGTTAAGGGAGTCACCATCTTTGGAATAAAACGAAAATAAATAAGTAAATAAATAAAATAATAGAAAGACATTAGATTTGCTGGCCATTAACCAGCCCACGCCTGGTGTCACGGGGCCAATTCTTGGTATGCTATTAGCCTTGTGAAGCGCCAAGACTTTCTTCAAGCCAAGGCCAACCAACTCAAACATCAAGTAAATCGTTATATTGAGTAGCATTTGCCAAGGCATTGGAGTATGGTCAGACCAAGCCAATACTCTATCCGATCCTTGATAGCGTGCCGCAATAGGCCGCCAATGGTATAACCTCGAGCCTCGTAGGAGCACGCATTATGGGCTCCTCGGCCCCATAGTGTCCACGAGGCTCCTTCCTCGTAGAGACATCTCTCCCATCTCGCGGGAGTACAATGCCTGTCGCTTAGTTGCCTAGGGAGCTCACTTAGGCCCAGTCCTGGCACTGAGCCTCGGGATGGTGGAGAGCCAACACCATCGTCCCCCCTAAAGAGCTTTAGGAGTATCTTCAGTTCTGGCAGGAGGAAAAATGGAAATGTTCCACCCTGCGACCTTTCCAAATATTAATAAATAATATTAATTAAGAATTGTTTGTTTTGCCTCTCAGTTGCTTGCTTTTGATTTGTTGTTGCCTCAATTGGCCAATCTCTGAGGCCGATGGCATCACACTTGGCCCGTAGGCCGATCGACGAACTGGCCCCTTACACTTGGCATACTTCTTGCCAATAAAGGCATCCGTAACAGCCATGGTTTTAAGTAATTGCTGATGTGTTGTATTGGTTATTGCTTGACGGTGTACCTCAATACACCTCCCTTGCACGGTGCGACCATTATGTATAGCTACTTTTGTTAAAAAATCATAATAACACCAGTTACTGTAGTTCCACTTTGATCATGACATCTTGAAATGGTCCTATTTTAACTGCAACCATGACCGTGGCTAGGGGCTTGAATGACTATTGTTTTACTCCATTTGGTGCTAGAAAAATGGCTTGCTGCTTTGGGATTCCACATTTTGAATGCAAATTTCATTATCCCAGCATGTTGGCATGTAATTATGCTTTTCACGTGTTATGGATGAGACACTCCTTTACTGAGCCAACATATGGGAAGAAGAGAGAAGAAAAGAAAGAGAATAATACACCAGAAGTTGCAAAAAGTGGATGATGGAAAAGAAGGGGAAGGACTGGGTTGGTTCAATTCTTTATTTAACTCTTGTCTAACGGGAGCTTGAATAACTATTGTTGTACTCCACCATTTGGTACTGGAAAAATGGCTTGCTGCTCTGGGATTCCACATTTTGAGATGCAAATTTCAGTATCCCAGCATGTTGGCATGTAATTATGCTTTTCACGTGTTATGGATGGGACACTCCTGTCCTGAGGCAACATATGGGAAGAAGAGAGAAGAAAAGAAAGAGAACAATACACTGGAAGTTGCAAAAAGAGGATGATGGAAAAGAAGGGGAAGGACCGGGTTGGGTCAATTCTTTATTTAACTCTTGTCCAATGGGCTCTTTAGTAGATGATTTTTTTTAAAGTCTAACAGACTTCTTAAAACCTTACTTGATAGGCTTTCTTTAAACTTTTATTTGATTATTGTTATTTATATAAAAAAAATATCACTTTGTGAGAAGCTAAGCAGGGGCTGTGCATGGTAGAGAGTCTCCTTTTGATATGAATTTTAATACCTATTTATTTTAACTGGATGCTCGTTTCTCTTATCAAATTCTATAAAGATTCTGTAATGGAATCTTTTTCTGCTGAGTTTTAGCTCTTTCTTATGAAAGATGGTTTTTTTCAGCTCTATTACTGAAATCTTTCATAAGTAGATGTGAAAACTTTAAATTCTCATTCTGGAGTAAATTTCATGTTCTTGTTTATATTTGGTGGCACACTATCGTAGATTTTGGTACCCACTTCTTACACCTATCTATAACTTTGCACCTCGGTTCTTCGGACAATATCTGAAATCTCCTATGCATCATCTTTCTGACTGCCTTTCAAAAACTTTTATGTTCCTGTGTACATTCAAGCAGCCACAGATCTAAATCTACTTCAGTACTTTGATTTCGTTTTCCAAAATTGATAATGTAATCTCAATGCCTTTGGTTTTTTGTATTTTA
>CANXYI010387005.1:0-18738 GCA_948208565.1 Hura crepitans | reverse complement strand
TAAAAGGCACAATGGGCTTGCCCCCACTTCAAATAAGGTTAAATGCAATAGGCTTATATAGCAATCATAATACAATCACAATCGCTTAGGGTTATACAACCTAGGAGAAGTAGCTAAGCTTAACTAAATAGGTTCATGGTTTGGTTAAAAGGTCTTATGGCTCTTACAAGTGGAGGTCCCTCCTAATGGGTCTTTCTAATCAAGGATAATAATGACTAATTAGTTCACCTTTTCATATACTTGAAGGCACAAGGCTTATGAGTGATGGATATGCTTGCACTTCTCTATTCTCAAATGAAAAATAGTGTCATGGTTCACAACACCATCTACAGTAAAAGGGACATAGTTTATATAGGATGTAATGCATGGGATTGATATAAATTAGAATATTAGATGGCATATTATTTGGGCACTTTGAGTTTGAGGTTTTTAGTCCCCAGTGGAGTTACCACTATAGAGATTATGGTATTTTTTTTGGGGACAAGAGTGGTTAGTGGAATCGTGACTTGGCCTCTGCACTAGGACCTCTAATCTTCTGTACCAAAAAGGTTTGAAATTCAGATCTTATTTATGCCCCAATAATATGACTTCTTTGTATATTGTAAAATTTATCAATCCCTTTTCAAGTAAGTATGCATTATATTTAAAGCAATTATGTCAACTTTTCATGTATAAGAAGTAAGTTATAGTATTTCAAAGAAATATGACAAGTACATTGTACATCCAGAAATCAGGTCATTGACTAGTTGTTATTTGAGTTGACAACTACCCATAATTCCATAGGAATTAGTGGTAATTGCCTAACTCCCATCACTAGGAGATTGGCCTTCAAAAATACATTTTATTATTACAACTTTTGATTAAGAAAATACAAATCTATTTTGTTAAGGAAACACTAATTAATTATGTATAAAATCATTTGATGTGAAAGTTAGGTTTTACCGTGTAAAATAAGTTATTTACTAGCTATTACAACCCCAAAATATGTAATGAAGTATAAATAGTACAAAACCAAAAGAAATAATCCAAAGCATTAGAATGGTCCTATCTGTACATCATTAGGTCTATGTGGACTCTATGAGGCTTTGACATTAGTCTGTGCAGACTATATGAGGCTCTAACATTAGTCCTGCGGACTATTGCTTGTAAAGGTTATATGTCTGCCCAGACTATTAATCTAGTGATAAAGGTTACTTGCATACAACCCAAAAGAGGATATTAATAACACTAAATAGTGGTCTATGAGGACCTAATGACAATGTCAAATAGAATGATCATACAATAGGATACAAATATAAGGGCATGCTAACATGGTGAACAAAATACATTAAAAGATAATAGATAAGGAAAACATGATATTGTTATTATACCATGGTCTATATAGACCTCTTATTATATATATATTCAAATAATAAGTTCATGGAGACCTTTTTTTGCATACACATTCAATTTATAGGTCTATGTAAACCTCCTATTATTCAAAATAGATCCATAGGGACTTAGTCATTAGTTTTAGAATATAAGTGTGATTACAATTTTCCATGAAGTCATTAGTTCTAGAATGTAAGTGTGATTACAATTTTCCATGAACAATTAGAACATTCTTAAATTGATTTAAAAGGTTAACCTACTCCTATAATTGTCATAGGGATTACATAAAACTAGCTCACATAACAATCAATCATAGGAGATCATCGGTTAAGCAAACAACATAAATGAATAAATGAATATAATGAGAAGAGCCTTAGATCTTACCTTAAAGTTAGCACCAAGCAACATGACAATGGTTAGTTTTTAGAAGAATAATTATTTTAGTGAGGGTTTAGGACTAGTAGAGCGAATCCTATGTCAATTGTCTTCAATTGTCTCTTATGTGCATTCTCCTTATTCTTTTTGTTTCCCCTTAAGTTTTCCTTTTCTTCTCTCAAATAGGTTGATAGAAAGGGTATTTATATGGTTAGGGTTTAAGGAATTCCATCCAGATATGGTAGAATCCCTTTAGGACTAGGATTTAATGCCTAAATAAGAATTATGCACTTTTGGAAGTTTTACATCGGTAAATTCATGCGGACTTCTATGGCTTAGTCCATGTAGACTAAGGCATGGTTGGATTAGTCTGTCGGCTTTGGGCTCACTGGTCTAGGTTGGCTATTGTACAGACCTCATAGCATCATGTCTGTATGGATTTATGCCATATTGGTCTGCATGGACATAGGTTTTAAGTTGCTTGCCTTATTGCTTAAGCTTGTCTCTGGTTATCATCATAAGCTCAAAAACGCGAAACGGTCCATACCACGATGCTTTGCCTTCGCACCCTTATTAGAATTTGTGTTAGGCTATGAGATTGGACCTCTTAGCCCAAGCCCTCCATTACCAAAATAGATCCCTATTTTTTATTCAATTTGGGTCGTACCGTGAGCTTTTTAGGTTATGTCAAAGTCCAAATACATAAGAAAGTCCTAGACCTATGATCGAGACATCTACACTAGCTAATAACAATATTACCATGTTGTGTAATCATATACATGTGCATGTTCATCCTTTATAATTATTCACTCTTTAGCCACATATGCTTAAATGCCCTTTATTGCAAATTGACCTTTCACATAAGCCTTGGCTTCACCATTGTTCACCTTGACTCAACCTACCTTATTTAGCCTTTCCATCATCTTAACTAGACCCCTTTCTTTAAGAGACATTTTACTCTCATTACCTTAACCAAGCTTACATTTCCATAACTTTCTTTTTAAAATCCATGTTTTTCGTATGATAAGTTCGAGGGAAGAATAATCCTATTAACAAAACAAGTATTGACTTAAGCATTTAGGGACATTGTAACACTCACCCTCACTTATTCACACTTATTCATACATTCATTTTAGGAAAAAATTACCCATTCTACTTGCCTTCATTCATACATTCATCATAGCAAAAGATGCATCCATTGTTCAACATACATCAACTTTCATCTGTCATCACCATTCATACATTGTAAAAAATGATTCATTCAATCACCTAGGAAAAAATTAAAGTCATGCCTTACATGTATTCACCATTCTTTCAAATTCTCTATTAATTTTGAATAAAATTAGCAAAAACAAATGCATCACCACATTCATCAGAAATGCATTATTCAATACTCAGTCAAAAACATAACTTACTACATTCCTTTATCTAGAAAAGATTAGGAACCAATTTGCATATCACTCATTCAACACCAAATTCATTCACCTGTACTTATCCAAGTACGCACATAGTCAATAGATACACACCTACCCATTCATGACATGTTCATATTGAATCACTCTATCACTAAAAACATTCACTAGAGTTATCTCATTCATCTGATTCATCCATCACCATTAAAGTTTCACACTCATTTAGAGGATAGAGTGTAATCAATCATTTATTAAAGTTATTTTATTCATCACATTCATGGTTTCATGCTCATTCATCCAAGTTAAGGTAGAATACATTCATTCATATAAGAGAAAACCAATCTCCAAATGCATTCATACATTTGCATATTAGACACATCACTCATTTGATTTACATGTATAAGTATCTCATTAGACATCAGTCACACAAAAAAAGATAACATGCACATGTATCATTCAGAATAGAGTCACATTCCTTCATGTATTATAGAAAAAAATCTAAGCAATAACTTATCCATATAAGACACTACATTCAGTCATGCATGCTTACATGCATTAACCACATGCCTAAATACATTTAAGCCTCTAACTTATACATTAGTCATGCACTCACATCACACATGACACATATGCATATGAAGTCACACATAAACTTGTAAGATATTAATGTCCTTAACACCAGATATGGTTCAAACTATTACTTAAAACCTATCACCAGATTCAATTTGGTCCACAACATTAAACTATTGCTTAAGACCTATCACTAGATTCAGTTCGGTCAACTCTTTTGGACTTATCACTAGATGTAGTTTGGCTAGCATCTTTAAACTAACTCTAGATTCAATTTAGTCAGCATCTTTAGACTAACACTAGATTTGGTTTTATCCATTTGTAACTTACCAACTTAAAGGAAAATAGACACCAATATTCAGTGTAGTTTATCTTTGCCTGGAGGTGAATAGGCACTCATATTCGATGTAGTTTTCTTCAGCTTCAATTTAAAATCATCTAAAGGCAAACTGGCACCCATATTTAGTGTAGTTTATCTTTATATGGAGGTAAATAGGCACCCATATTTAGTGTAGTTTTCTTTAGCTTTAATTCAAAATCATCCAAAGGTAAATAGGCACCCGTATTTGTTGTAGTTTATCTTCACATGGTGGTGAACAGGTTCGTGCATTCGTTGTAGTTTTCTTTAGCTTTAACAAAATGGAAATCCCTTGAAGGTGAATAGGCACTCATATTTGGTGTAGTTTATCTTCACTCAAAGGCGAGCAGGCATCCGTATTTGTTATAGCTTACTTTTAAACCTTATCTAGAAACATCAAAGTAAAAACAAGTTATGATTTAGTTACATTTTCACTTCACTCAAGGATAAGTAAGCACTTGTATTTGGTGTAGTTTTTTGGACAATATCAATTCTTTTTCGGAGGGAAAATACAACTCAAGTCTAGTAGGTTTTTGTAAATGATTCAGAGGCAATCATCTGTATTTGATATAGCTTCCTGCTAAGTAAATATACTTCTAGTAAAGTGTTTCTAACTCAAGTACTTTAATGTGCACTATTGCTTTAAGCATTTTATAACACACACCAAAGTGGGGGCAGCTATAAATGCCTCAATTTTTGGCCTATGATGATAACTAGAGATGGGCTCAACTAATAAGGCAAGCAACTTGAAACCTAAGTCCACATAAACTAATATGGCATAAGTCCGCTCGGACTTAATGCTATGAGGTTCGCACCATAGTTTAGATCAATTAAGCTCAAAGCCTAAAATCTGCATAGATAAGCTAAAGCTTATATTTGCACGGACAAAATCTAACCTAGCCGAAGACCTAGTCTAAAGCCCATAGACTTATGTCAAAGCATACATATTAGGTCCACATAGACTAAGCTATACAAGTCTATATGGACTTACTAACATAAAATCTTCTAGAAGTGGGATCTTCTTATTTGGACTACAATTCTTAATCCTATTAAGATTCTACTTCCTTTAAATGGAAAATTCTTAAACCTAAGCTTATAAATACCCTCTTTTAGTAATGAATGGGGAGGAGGAGGCTCAAGAAAAGAGAAGCTCAAATGGAAGCAATTTTGAGCAGCCAAAAAACACATGTCCGTGAGTTCAAGCGAGAACTCCAAAGAGGAATTGATCTATTAGTCCTAATAGCCAACACTTCAATTACCATCTCTTCTAGACCACTACCTTTTGCATTGTTACTTAAAGTCCACTTACAAAGGTAAGATTTAAGGCCCCTCATTGTATATATTCTTACTATTTTCATATACCTATGATCTCTAGGGATTGATCATAAGTGAGGTGATTCTATGTAATCCCTACCTTGATCATATGAGTAGGTAATCCTTTTAAATTTTTTCATGTTGTAAAACTGATGGTTTCCATGTTATAAATATTCTGTCATTTTCATCTTAATCACATGGACCTATTTATAAGTATAATAAAGTTTGTACAAACTAACTTTGTGATATGTGTATGATATGTTGTTTGCATGGACTTATATTTAATAACAGTGTCTTATTTATCTTATGTATTATGCTCTAATGTATTTTGTTCTCCACATTGATATAATCCTCTGAAGTTCTCATGTTATGTAAATATTCCATCCTATAATATGTATATTGTTGACATACTAAAATTGTAGTTTAGTTTGCATGGACTCCCTCTTATGAGTAACATGGTTTGTACTGATGATTTTGTCTCATCCTTATGTATTCTATTATGTAGTTCACATGGGCTCCCTTTCATGAGGAATGTAGTCTGTGTAGAAATTGACTTTAATCTCTAATTTTCACATGCATTTATATTACCTGTCCTCTTTATGTGCCTTTATGAGTCTGTGTTTGGTATCATTAACCTATTCCTTTAAGTTGTATATAAGTGACCTTTCCTCACTGGAGTGGAGCTTTAGACAGACATAATAATCCTTACAAGTTATTGTCTGCATGGACAATGGCTAAAGCTATATAGAGTTTGCATGGACTTAACACTGTACAGATGGGACCAATTTAGTACTTTGGACTATTTTTCTTAGTTTTGTACTATTTATATTTCATTGCATATTTTGGGTTATAATAGGTAGTTAATAACTTGTTTTACAAGCCAAACGCCTAAAAGTTCAAATCAAATAGTTTTCTACATAATTAATTGGTGTTTTCTTAAATAAAATGGTTTTGAGTTTTCTTAATCAAAAGTTACAATAAGAAAATGTATTTTAATAAAGGTCAATCTCCTAGAGATAGGAGTTGGGCAATTACCACTAATTCTTACTAAATTATAGCTAATTGTTAGGTCACAATACAATTTTTGAATAACTTGCTTCATGGATGTACAATATACCTGATTTTATGCTTTAAATATCACACTTTACTTTCTTATACATGAAAAGGTGACATAACTGCTTTAAATATAATGCATGCTTGCTTGATATGGGATTGATAAAAATTACAATATACAAAGAAGGCATATTATTTAGGCATAAATAAGATTTGAATTCTGAACCTTTCTGGTATAGAAGAGTAGAGATCCTGGTGTAGAGGCTAGGTGGTGACTCCATTGGGGATTGACAATCTGAATCTAAAAGTGCCCAAGTAATATGCCATCTAAATATTCTAATTTTTATCAGTCTTATACATTACACTATGTTATACTGTGTCCCTATTACCAAGGTTGGTGTTGTGATCCATGACTCCATTTTTCATTCAATAATGGAGAAGTGCTAAAATATCCATCACTCACAAGCCTTGTGCCTTTAGGTATATGAAAAGGTGAACTAATTGATCATTATTATCCATCAAGATGATACTTCAAGCCAAGCCACTAATGTCAACATGGTTAGAACTCACAAGTTCTATAAATTAGGAAAACCTCTATCTTGGTGGTTGAATAAGCTCATAAAAAAAAGGAAAATTGCAACTACTAATGCCAAAGCCGAGGATTGATCCTTCTCCCTCTAATCATAGATTCGATGTACATTGTGCTTACTATCAAGTAACAGGTCATCTCACAGATAAGTGCACCACTTCTGTCATGCCATTCAAGATCTCATTGATGCTAAACAGATACCCAATCCAGAATCTTAGAAGCTCCCCTTCTATTTTCTTTTTTTTTTTTTTAGCTTAGTTTAGTCATGATCTTTTGTAATCTTTTTAATTACTTTAATAAAAATAATGAACATATTTTTAGTCATTTGTATAAATACATTTTGACTTTGAAAGGGGAAAATCCTAAATCACGTCGACATTTAAGGCCTACTGATGAAAAGATGGATCAATGACTAATAGGCATCACTAGGAATCATTCACATCCATGTAGCATAATCCTCAGGTCTTGCATTGTGATACATATTTTCCACATCATACTCACAAACTTATATCTAGTCATTAGACATGTCATGCATTACATTATAAGCCATGTAATCTTTTAGAATCATACATAAGCCTTATCCATCAACTTGCCTAACCTCACCCATACATTATCCATCCATGTAGGCATACATAACAGCTAAAGAATAAGCACCTCACATGTGTATTTCATATTCTTATGCATACATCTACTAGACACTATAACTTTATGCTTCCATGCATATTACATAGGCTTAGTCATGCATTATTTATTTGTATATATATTAATCACCTACCTTGTATTATTAATGAAAATAACATGCGGACCTCGCCATGCATACACTTGTCATACCATAATCCATCACATAATCCATATTATGTCTAGGCATATCATATCACATGCATTGCTAACATTCAATCTTACAAACAACCATGTAATGCTTGAAGCATACATCATATGTTATTAACAAATGTATCATAATCATTATTCACTTAGGCTCTTCAAAGGAAAAGATTTAATCCCTTTACTTCCTTCAACACTCTCCATCTCCAAAATGGCAACCAGCCTTGAACCAAAGATAAAAGTCAATTTATGGCTAAAGGCATGTTTAACAAAGCAATGTTAGTATTGGAACAAAGAATGATAGCACTCATAGAAGAAAAGATTCAAGAGAAATAACCAATCACTCTAAAGAACTCGATGGGCATGAATTTGACAAAAGAGGCAAGCAATGACCAAATAACTGAGCCTAGAAAGATGTCTTATAGACTTCCATATTTGAATAAGCCCTTATCCATGATGCTTATGGAATTAGAAGAAAAAAACCTCCTCTGACCCTTAATACCTAAACATCATTCTTCCCTATTCTTCCCTAATAATCATCATGACTTATATTGCACTTATCACCAAAAAACTAGCTACCTAACTGACAATTGCACAGCCCTTCATTGAGCCATTCAAGACCTAATAAACTATGGCGCGATACCCTACCTTAAACATCACTAATTACTAGACCTCGCCAATATCCCCTAAATCTTCAAAAGTAAGGTTCCCTCTTTCTAAAATTCAGTTTGCCACCTCATGGGCCAACTCTTAACTAATTGCAAGATCCTACTAATCAAGGACATGGAAAGATCTAATAAAGATATGAAAACTATCTTTATTCTTTTTTCTAGTTGTTTCTTACTTCTTGGTTGAAATAATTAAGCTTTAATAAAACATTGTTTTGGCTTTTGATAAGCATCTTTGTGTATCACATTCCTTATATAATGTGATACTCTTGAAAGTGAGTTGAGAGATAAATAAAAAAAAGGAAAGAAATAGACATGATAATCCATTTCTGTCACAAACACTTCATGATGGCTCACCATCGATACACATAATTTTGATTTTTAGAACTAGATCTTTCTTTGTAAAGCATGAGAAATATCCCTAAATATGAGATGTGAGATAAAAAGAAAACAAGTTGGGGGCAACTAAACCCAAGAGAATGCCTTTTGTTCAAATCTTAAAAGAAGTCCAAAACTTCACATGCTCTAAAACTTAAATTGTCAAATTCATTCTGTATCATTATCTCCAAAGCATAAAAGCTCATGGCAATAAAACTAAAAAGTAAAAAATTATTCTTACTCACACAAAAATCTAAAAGTCAAAACGGGCTAAACCTTGAAGCTCAAAAGATTTCCCTTAAGCCTTAAACAAATGAGCATGCTCTTTTCAACCATGGTTACCCTCATTTAAAAGGAAAATAATGAATTTGTTAATTCCTACTAGGTCGATCAATTAAGAACATAAGCCTAGGAAAAAGTTAAGGAAATTAAAGAGAAAATAGTTAGTCAAAAAATCTTCACGATTGACTAATAATAGGGATATCATCAATGTACTACATAAAAAGGTCAAAAGAATGACATTTGAATCACAAAAATTCCAAATGCTAGGGGCATGAAGTTGTCACTTGTTACAATACACTCATTGATCTAAAAAAATTTCCATATCCCACAGCAAAAGCTTCAAAACATATAAAGCCATCTTAAAAGGTGCACACATAGAATTAATTTATCAAACTTACACAGTTAGATCTCAAGCCTTAACCAAATATGGATAAGCTAAATTCAAAATAGTATAAAATGAATCAAAAGAATAAAAAAGCTCGTTAGGTTAAAGTCTTGCAAAGGGTAGCCTAAGCAAAAATTAAAGCATACCTTGGTAGATTGAAAAAGGCTGGTCTAAGCAACAATTAGAGGTCGAGATAAAATATTTCATTGGAAAATCTTCGTACAAGCTAATAACAAGAGTACCATGTTGTGCAATCACATACATGTGCATGCTTATCCTTCATAATCATTCATTTTTTAGCCACTTATACTTAAATGCCCTCTATGGTAAATTGACCTTTCATCAAAGCCTTGGCTTCACTATTGTTCACCTTGACTCAACCTACCTTCCTTATCCTTTCTATCATCTTAACTAAACCCCTTTCTTTAAGAGACATTTTACTTTCATTACCTTAAATAAGCTTATATTTCCATAACTTTCTTTTTTAAATCCAAGTTTTTGTTATGATAAATCAATGGGGATAATAATCCCATTAACAAAACACATATTGACTTAAGCATTTAGAGACATTATCACACTCACTCTCACTTATTCATACTTATTTATACATCCATTTTAGGAAAAATTACCCATTTTGCTTGCCTTCATTCATTAATTCATCATAGCAAAAGATACATCCATTGTTCAACATACATCAACTTTCATATGCCATCACTATTCATACATCGTAAAAGATGATTCATTCAATCACCTAAGAAAAAATCATAGTCATGTCTTACATGCATTCACCATTCATTTAAAAACAAAATAAGCAAAAACACATGTATCACCACATTTATTAGAAACGCTTTATTCATTACTTAGTCAAAAACATACCTTGCTACATTCCTTTATCTAGAAAGGATTAGGAACCAATTCATAAATCACTTATTCAACACCAAATTCATTCACCTGCACTTATCTAAGTAAACACATAGTTAGTAGATACACACCTACCCATTTATGACATGATCATATTGAATCACTCTATCACCAAAATCATTCACTAGAATTATATTATTCATCTCATTCATACATCACCTTCAGGGTTTCACACTCATTCATAGGATAGAGTGCAATCAATCATTCATTAAAGTAATCTCATTCACCATATTCATAGTTTTATGCTCATTCATCTAAGATTGGGTAAAATACATTGATTCATCCAAGAGAAAACCAATTACCAAATGCGTTCATACATTTGAATATTAGGCATAACACTTATTAGGTTTACATGCATAAGCATCTCATCAGATATCAGTCACAAAAAAATAAATAACATACACATGCATCATTCAGAATAGAGTCACACTCTTCCATGCATTATATAAAAAAATCTAAGCAAAAACTTTTCATGTAAGGCATTATATTTAGTCATGCACCCATATTCGGTGTACTTTTCTTCACAATAACAATACTTTTTCGAAGGGAAAATATAACTTAAGTCTAATAGGCTTTTGCAAATGATTCAGAGGTAGGCATCTATATTCAATGTAACTTTGCACCAGGTAAGTATACTTCCAGTTAAGTATTTTTAACTCTAGTACTTTGATGTGTACTATTGCTTTAAGCATTTCACAGCACACATTAAAGTGGGGGCAACTGTAGACACGTCACTTTTTGGCCTATAATGATAACTAGAGATAGACTTAAGCAATAAGGCAAGCAAGTTGAAAGCTAAGTCTATATGGACTAATATGGCACAAGTTTGCCCAAACATAATGTTATGAGATCCGCATCGCAGTTTAGAATAATTAAGTGCAAAGCCAAAAATCTACACAGATAATCTAAAGTTTATGTCCACACAGACAAAATCTAACCTAGCTTAAGACTTGGCCTAAAGCCCATAGACTAATGGGAAAGTATACAACTTAGGTCTATATGGACTAGGCTATATAAGTCTGGATAGACTTGCCGGCGTAAAATTTTCTAGAAGCAAGATCTTCCTATTTGGACTATAATTCCTAATCTTATTAGGATTCTACTTCCTTTAGATGGGAAACTCTTAAACATAAGCTTATAAATACCCTTTTTAGGGTATGAATAGGGAGAATGAGGCTTAAGAAAAGAGAAGCTCGAAAGGAAGCAATTCTAAGCAATCAAAAACCCCTGTTCGTGAGTTTAGGTGAGAACTCCAAAGAGGAATCACTCTCCTAGTCCTAATAGCCCACACTTAAATTACAATCTCTTGTAGACCACTACCTTTTGGATTGTTGCTTGAAATCCACTTACAAGGGTAAGATTATAGGCATCTCATTGTATATATTTTTACTATTTTCATAGACCTATGATCTCTAGGGATTAATCATAATTGAGGTGATTCTATGTAATCCCCACCTTGATAATAAGAGTAGGTCATCATTTTAAATTATTTGATAATATAAAATTGATGGTTTTTATGTTATAACTATTCTATAATTTTGTCTTAATCTCATGGAACTATTTGAGCATAATAAAGTCTATATAGACTCACTTTGTGATATGTGTATTATATATTGCCCTCACAGATTTATATTCAATAATAGTGTCTTATTTATCTTATGTATTGTTCTCTAATGTATTTTGTTTACCACATTGATATAATCCTCTAATATTACTATGTTATGTAAATATTCGATCCTATAATATATACATTATTGACATACTGAAATTGTAGTTTAGTCCACACAAACTCCCTTTCACGAGGAATGTGGTTCGTACGTATCACCTTGTCCTATCCTTATGTATAGTGTTATGTAGTTGACATGGACTCCCTCTCACAAAGAATGTAGTTTGCATAGACATTGACTCTAATTTCTAGTTTTCACATGCATTTATATTGCTTGCCTCTTTATGTGTCTTCATAAGTCTTTATTTGGTATTGTTAACTTGTTCCTTTGAGTTGCATGCAAGGGACCTTTCTTACTAGAGTGGAGGTTCAAACGGACATAATAATCTATACAAGTTGTAGTCTGCACGGACATTGGCTAGAGTTACACAATGTTAGCATAGACTTAACATCGTACATATGGGATCAATTTAGTACTTTGGACTATTTCTCTTGGTTTTGTACTATGTCTATTTCATTACTTATTTTGCATTGTAATAGGTAGTTAATAACTTGTTTTACATGCCAAACACCTAAAACTTCACATCAAATGGATTTCAACATAATTAATTGGCATTTTCTTAAACAAAATGGATTAGAGTTTTCTTAATCAAAAGTTATAGTAATAAAATTTATCTCAATAAAGGCTAATTCTTAGAGATGGGAGTTATTCAATTACTGCCAATTCCTATGAAATTAAGGGTAATTGTCAAATAACACTACAACTAATGAATACCTAGCTTTATAGATGTATAATATACCTTGTTGTATGCTTTAAATATCGCAAATTACTTTTTCATATATGAAAAGTTGACATAACTACTTTAAATACAATACATGCTTGCTTGACATGGGATTGATAAAAAATATAATATACAAAGAAAGTTATATTATTCGGGCATAAATAAGATCTAAATTTTGAACATTTTTAGTATAGAAGATTAAAGGTCCTAGTATAGATGCTAGGTGGTGACTCTACTAACCACTCTCATCCTCGGTAAAAATACATGATCTCTACATTAACATATGTACATATCCCCTATTTTGACATTTACAGTTCAAAAGGTGACAAAACATAATCTTTAACTATTTATATGATCGAGTCCCAACCCTATAGATATATGAGTGCCCTATACTCTTTAGACTTAAAAATTAACATAGAAACTATATCTAAGGGGTTGAATAGCTACATTACAATCTTGAGGCTGGACAACACTTTACTCTCTTCTACATGCACATCAAAACACCAACACACTAAGTGTGCACTCAGTGGTGAACTTAATGCAATATAAATTGCATCATATAAATATGTAACTCTTTTCCAATTAAACCTATTTAGTATATATAATCTCAGATATAGGTGAATTAAATTGTAATAAATCTAGTTTAATAATATGTCATTACTTAGATTAATTACACATCATATTATATACTCCTTGTTCTAATTAAGAATGTATAGTTTGTCTATCAAATTATGTCTATATGCCTTTTTATTTTTTTTAGGCCCATACTAGAGAGACTATACTTTAAGACACTAGATAAAAGGGATTAAGTTATGTAGTGGCCCATATTTTAGACCTTTGTAACTGCACCTTTCTAGCTCCTCTCGATAGTAAGGGTCAATTCATGAGAATCTCCCAAATCAAAGTGGCAAGGATCAGTTCTAATAGGCCTCCTAATTATAAGGATAGTAAGGATCAATCTAGATGGACCTCTCAAATCCTAAATATCAAGTAAGCTCAAGTGGATAGTAGGGATTAACCCGAGGGGATCTCCTAAATCCACTACAATAAAGGTAAGTAGGGATCAGTCTGTGCGGACCTTTAAATACCCAAGATGGCTAAAGTTAGTCTGTGTGGACTTCCCTAATAACCTTGGATAGTAGAGATCAGTCTATGTAGACCTTTCAATACCCAAGTGTGCATGGATCATAATCAAAACCTCGACAGCTGCACCCACTATATCATACACATAGGCAATAACCCACATAGACCAAACCCTTTAGTAGTTACTAATTCCCTAGTTAACCGGTTAGCCTATCTACTGGGTGTCTAATTGATATAGGCCAGTACTAATTACCATTTTCATTCCCTATTTTAAGCCAGTTGACATATGGTCATACCATCTACATGTTGTCATTCCATTTAAATGAACATTCCCATTATCACAACCAATATTTACAAAAAATTTTGACCATCATTACACTATTCATTTAGTCCATTCTAATAGTCCCATAATTCCATCCATTAGTTCTCATACATTTTGTAATGCCTATAAGTTAAGGCTCTGTGAATAGTACCTTTGAGGCTTGAAAAGTGTGCTCGGAGTGTCGGGTCACCTTCACGAGGCCCATGGTAGGGTGTATAGGTTTTAAAACATTTAGGGGCTTGAAAATGATAAAAATGGCTTAATTTAAAGATTTAGTAGAACTAATAAATCATTTTAAGCTAAAATCTAATGGTTGTAGGCTTAGTTAGACTTGGGTGGGGAATGACTTAGGACATGCCCGGACAGACCTAAAAATACCATACCTTGAAGGTCAAAAATTCCTCTGAGTCTATTAGAGAATCAATTTTTAAATTTTGAGGTTGTTTGCTACTTTTTCTTAAATTTAGGTTTTGCATACAAATCGAGGTAATTAGTTAACTGTCCTGCCTAGGGAATTTGGTCATGAAATTTTACAAGCCTTTAAATAGGCCTAGTTAGGGATTTTTAAATTAAAATTCATGATTTATAGAGGTTCGAGTGAATTTTTAAAATTCCCTAAAGTTTCTATCAAATTTGAGCATTTTTGGGGTATTTAGGTGACATGTTTCCCTATCTGAACTACCTCAACCATTATATATACCCTCTTTAGGCCACCTAAGCCTCTACTTGGCACCCACCTCTCATTGACCTCTATTTTCTCCTTTCTTCTTTTTCTCCTGCCTGATGCAATCTCCTCTCTTTTCCCTTTATTTTTATGGCTTCCCAAGCCTAAATTAGCCCCTAATTAACATAAAAAATTTAATTGATTAGTTGTAAATTAATCTTTAAAGGGTTTAAGGGCCATAGATATACATAGAATCCAATAAAATTCAAGGAGTCCTCAAATGTACATAAAGGGAGCTTGGAAACCAACTTTGTGTGTATAAGTGTGTCCTCCCTTTTTACTTTATTTCCTAGGAGATTTCTTCATTGTAAAGAGGTTTATGTACATAGATTTTGATTTGGACGCTTGAGGAATTTTTGATGATTTTTCTAAGGGATTACAGTGTATATATAGGCTAAATGGGAGGAGGAGTGCAATAAGGCAATTCATAAGCTTGAAGTGTAGAAAAAGCCTTGCTTATTAGAAATGTATGTGAGTCTAATGCATTTGAGTCATTCTTTATGAAATTCATGTGTGATTTGGAATGTAAACTTGTAGTTAGGATGGCTAGTGTTTGTATAATAGTGTGCCATGCTTATATTAAGGTTAATTCTATTCTATATGTATGAATTGTGAGATAATTTCATAGAAGAAATATTGGGAAGATCATGGCCTCACTTTGGTCAAGTGGTGTGGGTATGTGTATGGTAGGTGAATGGTGTGTTTTAGGTGAAAATGTAATGGTTTTTAGTGTGGTAGGCATAGAAATGTATGAATTATTTATGTGAATGGTGAAAAAGAGAAGCTTTAATAGTGTCACTTTGAGTGGTCGAGAGGTTCCTCAGGGTGCCTTGAGTTGTAAGGCATGTGTATGCCATGGTAGCTTAGGGTATTAAATAGGAAATGGCATGTTAAGGTAGTATGATATGCGTATGTGGTGAATTTGATGGAAAAAGGCATGTAAACATAGTTTCAAGGTATGGTCGAGGCATGTACATGGCATGTCAAGGCTTGGTTAGTATGCTATGTGATGTGTGCGTGTGTGTATGTTTGCTTAAATGATGTTTATATGTATGCAAGGATAAATGTCAAGGAAAGAATGAATATTGCCTTTAGCAAGCTTTAGCCGATAGGCACGTAATTTAATATGGCATGATGTATATGTTATGGCATAGCATGTATGTGTGAAAATGGAATAATGTGAACTTAGAATGAAACATAGAAACATTTGTGAGTAATGAGGCATAAGAATGTATAAAGTTTTGGTGACAACTAAATATTGGAATAGAGGTAAAAAAAAGGGCTTAAAATGGCTTGAAAGGAAATGGTAAAATAGACCTAAAATGAGACATTAAATGGCATATAACTTAGCCTAAATTTTAAACCTTTTGTGAAATGGATTTGAGGCCACTTTTAGGGCCATTTGCAATGTGTAATTGAATATGGCTTTAGGCCTATGGCAATGGATAAAAATTAGTACAATTGGCATAAGAAAATGGTAAGAAATAGACATATTTTGGACCTATAATTTTCTACGCAAAACATAAAAATGTCTATAATTATCTATGAAAATGACCTAAAAACTTATGCACTATAAATGGCTTTAAACATAGACATAAATGGAATTAAAATAATGGCTTAGATTAGATATAATTTAGACTTGTTTGTGCCTAAAAAAGTGTCCTAAAATGCTTTAGTAAAATTGACCCGTAACTGTCTGGTAGGACCAAAAATGACATGTAACTATGAATGAATTTTTGAATTCTAAGGTCATTTGCAAATTCTCGTAATTTTTTAGATTGGCACACAAATTGAGGTAGTTTTAAAATTATCCTATTAATGGAATTTGATTGTAAAAATTTATGAGTAAATAGAGGGGATTAAAATATGAATTTTAAAATAAATGTTATAGTTTTTTAAGGTCCATGTGAATTTTCATAAAATTTTTGAAAATTGCCAAAAGATCGAGCCATTTTGGGATTGTTTGAGTGGCTGTAGTACCCACCCACACTTGGACAGTTAGCCTCAGGGCCATAACAAGTGTCAAGGGTGATTGCCAAGTGGAAAATTCCACTAAATAAAATAGAGGAATTTTCCACTTCTTATTGCTACCAACCGATGCCACCTTCAGCTTGAATCCTTATTTTCACCATCATCATCGAACCATTTCTAAAAGGTCCCACTTTTTAAATTCATTCTTGGGTGTTCAAGAGCTAGGGGAAAAGGAATCATAGCAAAAAGACATCTCCATAATTAATTAAAATTCAACAAAGGGAGCAAGGTCATAAGCCATTCTAATAAGTAGTTTAAGGTGAGTTCCTTGTGTTTCCTTGGGTTTTTCTTAAGTTTTCCTCGTTGGAATTGGGTGTGTAAGGTGCCTAACATTTGTTGGAATGTGTTTTAATGGCTTTTTAGGTGAATTGAGGCAAAGAAAAGCTTGAAGAAAGGTGGAGAACGTAACTATATAAGGGCTAAAAATTGGCATGGAGCTTGAAGGCTAAATTTGTAGGGTTCTTCAAGCCTAGAGAGTGGAGTTTAGATCTTTTTATTGTGAGGTATGTGAATTCCAACACTTATCTCATGTCTCTAAGTCTTTAAGATTTAACTCTTGGATTTAAGCATGAAAAGAAATGTTGAAATTGAGTAAAATATAAGTGAACTTAAGTGATTAGCTTAATTACATGTTAATTTGAGTGTGAGAATAGTCGTTTGATGAAAAGGGATAAAGTTAGTGTTAAATCCTTAGTTGGTCGAGAGGTGTGAAAGGACTTTGATATGTCTTATGAAGCTTGATATACGCATTAATGGTTACGGTGTTAAAATGTAATGGAATTGCTTGTAAATAAATAGGAAAAGGTATGATTGGCATGAGGTATGTGAGTGGCCAAGAGCTTGTCTCATGTTTGTGAATGTGTATGGTTGATTTAGTGATCCTAAGTAATGTTTGAGGTTGGCAATACAAGTACATTAGGACTATGATGTATGAATTCATGACATGGCATGTAATAGGATTGATTAATGTATGGTGGCATGGAAACCTAGTTATGGCCAAGATATACTATGGGCTTAAGTTACCTTAAATGGCATGAAAATATTGATGTTATGTGTGCAATGTGATATATGACAAGCATGATGATTATAGCATGTCTAGCATAGTTAGTTTGGCATGAAATAAGATAATATATATACTTAAAGATGACATGAAATGTGGTTAATAATTAGCATGAAAACTGAACTTAAACTTGGCTAAAAATAAGGTATGGAAAATGGTTTATAATTACCTTTAAGGGATATGGCTTGTAAATGAATAACACGCCTAAATTATGTACCTAAAATGGATATTATAATGTGACTACTTATAGTGGCATGTATGCCTATGTTTTAGCCTTTTAAGTGACCTAAGTGTTATTAGCTTTAGGCTTATGAATGTATGAAATAAATGGTGAAAACTGCACTAGAAAATAAGGTGAAATAAGCCTTAAACTGCTTGTCGCAAAGTAAAGAAAGACTTATAACTATCCTAAAATGACTATTACCTAAACCCATAATTCATATAGATAATGAAAGGATAATAAGTGGTAACTCAATGAGAAACAAAATTAGGGAATTTATTAATTAAATATTAGTTATGACAATGAATAAAAATACTACCATAAAAGAAATTTGAAACTATTCGGTAGGGCC
>CANXYI010386972.1:0-10987 GCA_948208565.1 Hura crepitans | reverse complement strand
AGGAGGAGGAGGTGAATAGGAGACAATCTCAAAGTGCCAAACCCTACAGTTTGAGAGTTCGGAGAGAACTCTAACTAAGACTTGCACTATTAGTCATTAACCCACACTAAAATTTTTTAATTATTCTAAAATCCTACATTTTGTGTTATTGCTTAAGAGCTCATTCATAAGGTAAGATCTGAGGCCTTTTACTATGCATATCTTTACTATTTTCTTAGACATATGATCTCTAAGGATTGATCACAAGTGAGGCAATTCCATGTAATCCCCATATTAATTATGGAAGTAGGTTGCCATTTTAAGTTTTTTTGTTACATACCATTGACTACTTCTATGTTATAACAACTTTGTTATCTTTGTTTCAATCACACAGATATACCATGATACATGTTTTTGTTCCACATGGACTTACTTTATTAATATATGTCTGATCTGTCACCTACATAGACTTTTGTCCAATAATAGTATTCTATTTGCGCTATGCACCATGTTTTAATGCATTTTGTTTGCCATATTGGTATGCTCGTATGATGTTGTCATGTCGTATAGTTATTCCATTCCACGACACGTATCTTATTGGCATGCTAAAATTATTATATGGTCCGCACAAACTCCCTCTCATGAGGAACACTATCCGTATGAATGATCCTATTTTGATATTGTTTACTCCATCATGAAGTCTATATGGACTCCCTCTCATGAGGAATGTAATGTACATGAATATATGCTTAATACATATTTACTCCATTCTGTAGTTTGCACGAACTCCCTCTCATGAGGAACGTAGTCTATACAGATATTTGTTTGCAATCCCTAGTCCTTGTGATTACATGTGTCGATTTATATATATTTTTTATAATAAATCTATAGCTTTTCTAGTTATTATGCTTAGAAATGTATCTTGATTCATTCACATTTATGTTGCATAAATTGTTATATGCATATTCTCTATAAGTCCTTATGAATCCCTATTTGGCATCATTAACCATTCCTTTAAGTTGTATGCAAGTGACCTTTCATACTAGAGTAAAGGTCCGAATAGACATAATAACCTTTGCAAGCTATAGTCCACATAGACACACACTAGAGCAGTACTAGGTCCACATGCTCATAGCTATGTATAGATAAGACCAATTAATTATTGTTGATTATTTCCTTTGGTTTTGTACCTTTTATGTCGTTTACTTATTTTAGATTTTAATAAGTAGTTCAATAACTTGTTTTACACGCTTAAAGCCTAATATCACATCAAATCATTTTCTAATTAATTAATCGTTGTTTTCATAACAAAATGATTTTAAGTTTTCTTAATAAAGTCACAAAAATGTATTTTAAAGGGCTAATCTCCTAGAGATAGGAGTTATCCAATTACTACCAATTCCTATAGAATTACGAGTAATTGTCAAGTCAAATAACAATTAATTAATAACTCAATTTCTAAATGTATAATAAACAATTATCCTTATTGTATGATTTAAAATTTACTCTAAGTGAAAAAGTGACATGAATTATTAAAATATAATGCATGGTTGATTGATATGGGATTGATAAACGTTACAATATATTGGAAGGCATATTACTAAGGCATAAATAATATTTGATTCTGAACCCTTTCAAGGTAAAAGATTAGTGGTCCTAGTGTAGAGCTAGGTAGTGACTCCAAATACAATCGCTTTTGTCCCCGTTAAAGTATAATAAATCTATAATGGTGACTCTATTAGGGACTAAGAATTCAAATCTAAAAGTGCCTAAATAATATGCCATTTAATATTCTAATTTTTATTAGTCCCATGCATTGTATCCTATATAAACTCTGTCCTTTTTACCCTGGATGGTGTTGTGAACCATGACTCCATTTTTCATTCACGAATAGAGAAGTGCTAGCATATCCTTGATTGGAAAGACCTATTAGGAGGGACCTCCACTTATGGTAGCCATATGCCTTTTTGGCTAAACCGTGAACCTATATAGTTAAGACTAATGACTTCCCTTAGGTTACATAACCCTAAGTGATTGCAAATGTAGTACAATTGGTATGCGGGCTTATCATATTTAATCTTATTTGAAGTAGGGTCAAGCCCATTATGCCTTTTATCAAGAATAGTCCTAGCCTAATTTCACATTAAATGAGAATTGTATGTTATAAGTCGTGACCAATACATACGCTTTAAATATGAAGAATCAATCGGGCCTAATGAAGCCCATATACAAACCTATGCATCCCTTAATGATACATAGGTAATCCCACCTAGGAAAAGAAATTGGTAGACCACATGTGCAGGAGGAATAAGATTGAAAGGCTTCTTATATGTCTTTGTCTTTGTTGTATCATGAACATGAATTTTATACATTTCATGCATCATTTGCACCATGAATTATTGATAACATACATGTATCATTCCGAACCCATTATTTTGATAGCCACTATTAATATTTCATTCACTGCTCAGTGGAAGAGGTTAGGCAAGCACCTCAGTAGAATTAGTGAGGCACTATTAGTCTAATATAAGAGAGGAGCCATGTTTGCAAATGAGTTTATTACTAAATCTATGCTAATAGAGGTAATAGGTGAGATAAAGAAGAGAATGATGGTAGCTATTGGCAATGCCTTAGCTGGTATACATAGTAAAAAAAAGTTGTGATAGACTTCAGCGACTTATAAAGGCAAAGAAGTACTAGGTGGAGCAGATGATCAAATATCAGATGCTAAGATTACCTTGGTCAGCAAGTCCTACCTTAGGGTTCCCCTGCGCATGATAGCAAAAGATAATTAAATTAAAAAGCTAAACAAGAAAATGGATGCTATGACTAGCTGGTCATTTAGGGCAAAGACATTGATCTTGATAACATCAATTTAAGACCTAACTGGACTATAACTCACAAGTTCAAAATGACTAATTTAAGCAAATTCAATGGTACAACTTACCCTAAAACCCACCTAAGGGAATATGCTATCATTACGAGGGCTATTAAGCTATCTGAGGAACAAATAGTAAGCTTATACAACATGTCCCTCACTGGCTAGCCTTTAGATTGGTATTATTATCAAGAGAATATGGTTAAAGAGAACTAGAGTGTGTTAGCCTGTGTATTCAATAAACAATACTCCAATAATGCCAGTATTGATATAACTATGAAAGATATATAGTTTGTTAAATAGAAGCCTAACTAGAGCATTTCTTATTATTTACAAAGGTTGAGGGATAAAATTTTAAAAATGAGGAATAAACTTGAAGACTTTGACTAGATCAAGATTTTCAACATTAATGCCAACAACTATATGAATAGTAGGCTTACAGCCTAGGGTATCATGATATGGCACATAGTTAAAGGATATTGGGATCGATCTAAAAGCAAGTTATCAAAAGAAATACTTTAAGAGGCCAAGCAATACCAACTACTCTAGCAATAATGTTAGAGGCACAACGAAGATAGTGGATGTATATGTTGTTCAAGGTAGGCAATATTCTAATTTGGGTAAGTCATTATCATGGTATTTAAGAAAGCTTACGAAAGAGGGAAAGATGCAATCAGTTTTGCCATAACCACTTAATAGTCTATTACCTCCAAATTATAGGCATGATTAATACTGTGCCTATCACTAGAAAATTGGCCATCTCACTGACAATTGCAAGCTTCTCACTAAAGCCATTCAAGACCTAATTTACTCTAAACAAATACCATACCTTGAAACCAACTCAAATCTACTTCTCAAACATCAAAGTACTTGCCTTCTCAAGTTAGGATTACTTGAAGAGTACATTTTAAGGGACATCTATGGATCTGACCAAGAGATTAGTAAGAGGGTGAGAGAGTGAAGCTATTCTTTTAATTATCTTTTGCAATAGTGAGAGCAAAAATGAGATTAGGGAGTGCTAGAATTTTTTTTATGAATCCTCTGATGAGAATTCTATAGAGGGTAAGAGAGAACCACGTAGGGTTAAGGGAGAAATGGTGGAAAGAGTTAAGAAGAATGGTTAGATCTTACACGAGAAAGAACTTAAAGTTAAAGAGAGAGAAAATGATAAAGTACTTAAATAGCTAAAGAAAACGCAAGCTAATATCAACATTTGAGATTTACTAATGTCATCTAAAACCCATAGGGAAAAGGTAGTTAAAGCCTTAGGGCAAGTTGTTGTATCCACCACCACTACCCCCAAAGTGTTGTTATAGGTCATAAAGACTAGTAAGATAGGCCTCATAACTTTCTTTGACGCTGACCTGCCATTAGAAAGAAGAGAACACAATTGATCCCTTTTCATTAAACATAAGGTGAAGGTTAAGAAAACCAGATGTGCCATGGTTGATGATGGCTATTCATTGTATGTCTATCCAGTCAAGATCTTGGTAAGCTTATGAATAAAGAAAGAAGATTTAGCATCCTTCAGTATTATCATCAAGGTGTATGATGATATAAGAAGATAAGCAAAGGGATCCATCACTACCAAAGACCTAGTGGGGCCTATTATTGATGATGTAGAGTTCACTATAATCGATATCCTAGCTACGCTTTCAATTCTACTAGGGAGGCCTTGGATTCTCAAGCTTAGAGTAGTTCCCTCCATATTGCACTAGATGATAAAGTTCCCATATAAAGTTAACACCATCATAATAAAGGCTGAACTTGATCACATAGTTTCCACGTTGCCTATTGCAAATCATCCTTTTAATGGATTTCATGTTATTGGGATATATAAAGATTGTATGGACCATATAGTGTCCAAGGTAATGAAAAAGATGAACTTCTTTCTTGGCACTAGTTTAAGGAAGTATCTTCATGGGATCATTGAGCCATAGCTTCAAACCCAAAAAGACACCAAGGGGCTAGGATATGACCGAAGTCAAGAGAGGCATCAGAAGAAAGGGAACAGCTTGGGATATTGTTTTGTCATGCAGAAGAAGATAAAGTATGATAGGACTCTAAAACCTATAATTGTGGATAGGCATTGCAAGCCTTAATTTGACATATTCATAGATGTCATCGATTAGGAATTAGGCAATTTGACACAGGTCCAGTGTAATGCCTATAAACGTATGTTTTATGAATAGTACCTCTGAGGCATGAAGAGTGATTCCCAGGTAGCCAAGGCCTACTATGATAGTTAAAAAGGGAGTACTGGTCCTAAAACTTTAATGGGCTAGAAAATGAGGAAAATAAATTAATTAAAAATTTTAGTAAAAGCAATAAATCATTTTAGGCTAAGAACTAGTGAATAGTAACCATAAAAAAGTTTGTGTCAAGACAGCTCTAGGATGTGCCTAGACACACTTTAAAATACCACATCTTGATGCACAAAACTTCCAATGAGTCAATTGGTGAAGGAATTTTAATTTTTTGTGGTCGTTTGATAATTATTCAAAATTTTTTATTTACGTAAGTGAATAGTAACCATAGTTGTCATTGGAATTTTGACTCAAGATTTTATAGGGCTTTTATAGGTAATATTAAGGATTTTTGGAATTAAAATGATTATTTTTGGAGGTCTAGAAAAATTATTTAAAATTTTTCATATTTAAGAAGAAATTGAATTAATTTGAGCCATTAAATCACCATATGCCATGATCTAACAACTCCATCCCACTAATATAAATACCCCTACACATGTGAAGGTGTCACATGTGTAAAGAGCTTCCCCAACCTACCTCTTCCACCCATCATAGCCGACGCCACGCTCCCTTTTATGCCTCAACCATTTTTTCTTCATTTCTCCCTCAAAACACACCTAAATCTCTTAAAACTTATATGAAACAACACCTCCACAATCTTTAAAATTCATTTTAAGCAATAGAATTGAGAAATATTGCTTCGAATGGGAGATTTTAATGATAGAGTGAATAGTGGTCATTTTGAGTGTAAGTGGATTTTTCTCAAATTTTAATTTAGTTTTTTATAGCTATAAAGATTCTAAGGAAGACTGTATTGATAGATTTCAATTTGGAAATTGGTAGAATTTCTAAAAAAATCTTCTAAGGTGTGATTGTGTATGTTTTAGGACAAAGAAGAACAAGTGAGGAAGAAAGGCAACCAAGGCCATATAGTGTGGAGAAGGGTGTTTTTACACCCCTAGGTATGTGGATTTGATGTAATTCATGCATGTCATGATGTATGTATAGGTATGTGAGCATGTGAGTGTGTATGGAAGTGGTAGTTTGGGTATGAGCATGTATGTTTAATGTAAATTGATTATGTGGTCATGTTAGCTTAATGGACTGAACATTATATGCATAGATTGCTTGAAAGAAAAATAGGTGTAGATGTGTCATCTTAAGGTGGCTAAATGGTATGCATGATAATTGGATGAAGACATATTTATCATGCAATTAGTTTGAAATTAAAGTGAAAAACATGGTGACAACATGAATTTAATAAAAGAAATTTATGTGTAACAATTTGGTACCTTATGACCTAAAATGGAATTTATCTTATTACATGAATTTTTCGATGGAAATGACCATTTATAGTGCGAGTAAAATGGCATAATATGGTGGAAAAGCAATGTTTGAAATGGATGCAATAATGCAAATGTAAATAATGATAAGTAGTGTTGATAATAATAGAAATGTATAGTGGATATAATGTAAAATGTTATGGAAAGTGAGGTATCGAAAATGACCAATGTGCCTTTCGAAAAATGACATGTAAATAGGAATGGTGCATAAGTGCACTAGTGCTTGTAAATGTGGCATATAAATATTGATATAATGATGGAAAAAGGTTCTATAACTATATAATAGAATTAACAAATATGACTTGGCCCATCAGTTAGACACCCACTAGATGGGTTGATTGGTCAACTAGGAAATTAGCAGCTACTAGGGGTTTTGGTCCTAGGGCTATAGCCTATATAATTGTGATGGCGGGTGCAGCCACCAAGGTTTGATCTTGAGCCCTACACATTTAGGTATTGGGAGATCTATATGGGCTGATCCTTGCTACACATTTGATTTATTTGTAGATATTAGGAGGTCCCATGGGGCTAATCCCTACTATCCACCTAAGACAATATGGACATGTTGATTCAGGATATTGGGAGGTCCTATGGGGCTAATTTTTGCTATCCCTTGTAGATGTTGGGAGGTCTACAAGACTGATCCCTGCCATCTACCAGTCTAGTATTTAGAAGTTCAATTGAAATTATCCCTATTATTGGACAGGGCAGTTGTAGCTATCAAGGTCCAAAATGTGGGCCACTACTTAGCCTGGATCCTGCTATCCAATGTCAGTAAGTGTTGTCTCTATAGGATGGGCCTAAAATAAAATGTCATAAATAAATGAGTTGTCATGATTAGGATAAACTTAAAATACTTAGTATAAACAAAAAGGATATTTTGGCATGATTAATGAACCTACATAGGTAAAAATTACACAGATGAATAAATAATAAATCTAGTATATGACTAAGAATTATATGTAAATAATTTTACATACTCATATTTTTGTCTTATAATATGGTTATTGCATTAATGTCCATGTGACATGCACTTATTACATTAAGTGCACTACTGAGTTTATACTTAGCGTGTTAGTGTTTCAATGTATAGGTTGTTGACAGTAGTTGCTATCTAGCCTCACTAGTGTAGCGTAACAACACAGCCTCTTAGGTATAGTTTTTGGTATGTTCGATTTTGTATAGAGTTGGCACTTACATATGATAGTGTTGGGCTTGAGTGGAGTAAATGTTACATGTATATTTTGATCACGTGAGAACTGATGACCTATGTGCCTAACTGTATATAACTAAATGTTTAGATATATATATATATATATATATGTTTTGAATGTTAAGGGTCTAAGACCCTTTATGCTTGTGACTCTATGTTGTGTTGAGATGTTAATTAAAGGACCATAAGGGTCCAAAAGTTTGAGAATGAGTTTATAATGATATTAAAAGTGTTTTTAATAGGTTTAAAATTCTAATTTTTACTCGGGTAGTTGTTATGCTGCCCAAATTTCAATAAAATGGTTAATAGATGTAAAATGTGATTTTGTCAGTCAAGTATAGTCAGTATTAGAGTGTCCTATGATAATTTTAAAGGAACAATAGAAGTATGTCACTAGAAAGGCTAAAGCAATAAGTGTTACATGAATAATGTTTGGGGTAGAATCAGGATTGGTGACCTACTGGAAGTAACATCCTTTGTCTGCTTCCTTCGAGGAATAGGCAGGGATTCTTACATCCAGTGGGTAGAAGAAATCACTCTAGCACTAGCAACTATTAAAGAAATCTACTTAAATCTTTCAGAAGATATGTTTGACTTAGATAGTGATTTATTCATTGATCAAATGTACTTGTTTGACCTTTTTGATGTGAATAATTTTCTCTCAAATAAAATAAACAAAGAGTTTAGTTATTTGTGTGATGTCACTCCTGATGGTAGCATGCATACAAATGATCATTACATGAGCATCTTTGACATTAATTGCATTAAAACTAACACATTTAATCTTAGAACAAATGAACATCCTAAAAATATATTAATCATCGATGAAACTACTGTCGATGAAAGAGAAAATTTTGAGAGATTACTAAAGAAATATTAAAAGATCTTTGCCTAAAACTATAAAGACATGCCTGGACTCGATCGGGAAGTAGCTAAACATGCCATCTCAACTTATGATCTCATTACTCTGGTTCATCTAAAGCTTAGAAGGATGAGGCTAAAATGGATAGAGAAAGGAAAAGAGGAGGTCATCAGGCTACTCGAGGCTATGTTCATTGAAGAGATAATTTTCCCTACTTGGTAAGCCAATATCATCTCTGTGCAAAAGAAAGATGGAAGGGTTAGAATGTGTGTGGACTACTGAGGTATGTCCAAAAGAGGATTTCCCTTTACCTCACATTGATGTGTTCGTAGATAGTGCAACCCTAGCGCCATGTACTCCTTCGTTGATAGATTCTTAGGATGTAACCATATCCTTATGAAAGTAATAAACAAGTGCAAAATGGACTTCATAACCAAATTAGGAACATATTGCTATAAGTTAATGCCCTTTGGACTAAAGAATGCAGGGGCAACATACCAGTAAATGGCCACCAAACTCTTTCATGACATGATGCATAAAGAAGTAGATTTTTATGTAGACAACATGATGGTAAAATCCATAGAAAGCAAAGGACATTCTGAAGCAATAAAAAAATTCATCAAAAAATTAGACCAATTCAATATGAGGCATAACCCTATGAAAATGTGTCTATGGAGTTACATAAAGTAAACTATTGGGATTCATGGTTAGTAAGAATGGAAATGAAGTAGATCTAAATAAGGTGAAAGAAATCTTAGAAATGCCTTACTCCCAAATACAAAAGGAGGGCCAATTGTAGTATATCAGCCAATTCATAGCCAAATTGATATCCACTTGTGAACCCATATTCAAGTTATTACACAAATGACAACTAACGGAATGGAACGAGGATTGTCAAAAAGCTTTTGAATCCATTAAGCAATACTTGACCAAGCCTCTTATCATAAAGCCACCTTGACTAGGAAGATCCTTATTCTTATATCTTGTAATAGAAGAATTCTCCATAGGAGCTCTCATTGCACAAGCAAATGAATCTAGGTTGGAGTGCATGATTTATTACTTAAGTAAGAAACTACTCACTTATGAACAAAAATACATAGAAGTCGAGAAAATATGTCTAAATTTAGGTCTCCAAAAAGCTACATCACTACTTTTAATCATATAAAGTGGAGGTGGTAGCAAAACACAATCCTCTGAGGTATTTGTAAGCTGCACCTTCCCTAGTAGGCAAGATGGCTAGATGGATTCTATTATTATAGGAATTTGACATCACTTATATGACCAAGAAAATAATCAATGGCCGAGCTATATCTAACTTCCTAGCATAACATCTGCTCGAAGAAAAATAAGAAAAATTTAAGTTTCTAGATGAATACTTAAGGGTAATATCTCAAAAGGGATCGAAAGTGTTCTTTGATGGGGTGATAAAGCAAAAAAGTGCAAGTGTTGGCATATTGATCATCAATCCAGAAGGTGAACAAATGTTCTTAGCCAAGAAACTGGAATTTTAGGCTACCAACAACTTCGCTAAATATGAGGCTTGCATTTATAGCCTTGAAATAGTATTCCAACTATGGTAAAAGTGATTGATATGTACGAAGGCTCCATATTAGTCATGTAATAAGTGAAAGGCAACTGGGAAGTTAAAAATGAGAATTTTGTCAAGTATGTCAGAATACTTATAGATTTATCTGAAGGATTTAACCAATATATCTTTCATCATATTCTAAGGGAAATGAATCAAGTAATAGATGCTTTAGCCACCCTGATGTTAGTTTTAGATATAACTAAAAAGGACTTACCTAGACCCATTTACTTTAGTAAATTAAGATTTCCAACTTACACTAGAATAGTCAGCGCTGTAAAAGAAGAAACCATTAATAGCCTACCTTGGTATCATGACATCCAAACACACTTGGATACAAAGGAATAGCTATAAAATGCAACTAAGAAAGATAGGAGAGTTTTACAAAAGTTGTCTTCTCAGTTTATTTCTTTCTAAGGGATGCTCTACAAAAGGCAATTTTATGGTGTACATCACGTATGTGTTGATGAATTAAAAGCTTAAAAAATACTATCAAAAATACACGAAGGTGTCTATAACCCACATATGAATGGGAGAAACTTGGCAAAGAAAATCATGACATTAGGATACTACTAGTTAACTATGGAAAAAGGTTGTTGTGACTTTAATAAAAAAATGCCATAAATGTTAGGTTTATAGAAACCTAAGTCACTTAACACTAAATGATTTGACAAATTTGTCCTTGCTATAGCCATTCTTAATAAGGGGCAATTTGATATAATGGGAGAAATAAGACCATCTACAATAAGAGGCCATAAGTACATAGTAGTGGCAATTGACTACTTTTCAAAGTTGGTAGAATCTAAATCTTTCAATAAATTAAGGGCAAGGCAAATGGCTAAATTTATTGAAAGAAATATCACTTTGTAGGTATAAAG
>CANXYI010386627.1:0-15215 GCA_948208565.1 Hura crepitans | reverse complement strand
AATAGTGATAGGAGACGACAGAGAGGAGATGGCCCGATTAAAGAAGCTATTGGCACAAGAATTTGAGATTAAGGTTCTAGGAAAATTGCAATACTTCTTGGAAATTGAGGTTGCCAGGTCAGAAAAGGGGATCTTTATTTCTCAAAGGAAGTATATTCTAGATCTCTTGAAAGAAACCGATATGACCGGTTGCAAACCAGCAGAATCGCCCATTGAAAGCAATCACAAGTTACAAGCAGGGGTCGAAAAGTCAGTTGATAAGGAGAGATATCAGGAGATGGTTGGAAGACTCATTTATCTCTCTTACACTAGACTAGACATAGCCTATGCAGTCAACTTGGTGAGTCAGTTCATGCATGATCCTCAAGATTCTCATATGAATGTTGTCGCCTGCATATTGTGGTATCTAAAGTCTGCTCCTGGAAAAGGTTTACTTTTTGCCAAGCATGATCACCTCCAAATAAAAGCCTTTACAAATGCAGATTGGGCTGGATCTCTAGATGACAGAAGATCTACATCTGGTTATTGCACATTTGCATGAGGGAACTTGGTTACTTAGAGAAGCAAGAAGCAAAGTGTAGTTGCCAGATCAAGTGCAGAAGCAGAATATAGAGCCATGGCTCAAGGTGTTTGCAAACTTCTTTGGCTGCAAAAGTTACTACAGGAATTGAGACTATGCGAAAAAAGGAGACTTTCCTTATACTGTGACAACAAGGCTGCCATCAATATAGCTTATAATCCAATTCAGCATGACCGGACAAAATGCATTGAAATTGATCGACACTTCATCAAAGAAAAGGTTGCAAGCGGTGTCTTAAGTTTGTTTCATATGTCATCGGAAAAACAGCTAACTGATGTGTTCACAAAAGGTCTCAACAAACGAACTTTTCATACACTAGTTTGCAAGTTGGGCATGTGCGACATCTTTGCACCAACTTGAGGGGGAGTGTTGACTAATTATATTTGGAATGAAATATCTGTGTGCTGTAATTTGATTTTGATTCTCATAGTTGTAGCTTAATCAGCCATAATTGATTCTTTCCTAATTGGGTCTAGAATTTCTATATAATTCTTCAACTTCTTTTCCTTGATTGTGGGTGGATTCATGGAAAAACTCGAGTTTGCAGAGTTAATTGTTGAAAGAGGACGATCATCCGCAATTTCAAGTCGAGACACCGCTACTACTGTTGCTTCTTTGATCAGGGCTTTCATCTCGTCATTCTTGTCAATAGTGCCCACGCTGTATGGCTCTAAATATCAAATGTTACAGTCCCGGATTGCTAGACAGGTTGCAACTCGCCTAAGAGAGTCACGCACCTTGGAACTCTAAGGGCGTTAACTGCCTACCTTTAATTTGTTGGAACTCTAAAGGAGTTGCCTACCAATAATTTGTTGGAAAATTCAAATTCATTTTATTCATTAAATTTAACCTCTTTAACTTAGTAAAATAGGAATTCTTTTTTTAATTAGGAAATTACAAATTGTTTTCTAATTATAGGAAAACAAATATTTTAGAAATCATGCTAAAACGAAAATACTTCCAAAATAAAATCTCTTAATTATGAAAACTTCTAAAATTATCATTATTAATTATGGCTAGTCTTTTTTCCATCTTTGACATATTACAGCCATATCAATTACAAATAATTTTCATATCACTTGAAATTGCAATAGACTACCTAAATCAAGATAAAGAGGATTTTGACCAATTAGTAACTGTTTGGATGTTTTCATATCAAGGCTTTTGGCATGTTGAGAGGATTTGCATCAAATTAGTACCATGTGATAGTAGCTATTTTTTTCCATCAAAAAATGACTTGTTACTCAGCTAGCATAATTTTTAGATTGTATAGATAATTTGACATATTGGAAGATTTGTTTTTCCTCGTAACTTATGGTAGGAAGGCACAAAGTTAACATTCGGGAAAGGAAAAAAAAAGGCCATTGTCACAAAACAAAATAAAAATGTACCAATTAGACACAAACCATATCACAATTCTCAAACCATAAGAAATCCAAAACACAAGGCGGTTTTGAGTTCTTTTTTATGAAACTTAATTAAGGGGAAACATTTTACCATTTAGCTGAGTTCTATTGTAAGATTGGATTTTCCAATTCTAATTTCTAAGGAAAATCATGACTATGAGAACAAAAAGTCCAAATCAATCAATCATTGACTGTGGCAAAAAAAATTTTTAAAATCTAACTTTTGTTTGCATCTATATGCATTTCTTCAATAGAGATGTTTGGGTAGTTTTTCATGTTGACTTAACAAGAACACAGACAACTTGTTAGGACTAAATTCCTAACAAAGTTTTCTCATATTAAATCTTAGAGTAGAGAAGAAGATTAGGCAGAAAATTACTCGTAGAATTCAAAGAAAAGAAAGAGAGAAAGGAGAGCGAATTAAAGGAAAGAGAGTATATCATTGATTATCTGAAAGTGGTCCCTAACTCTAGAACCGTTACAAATATAGTAAAGTAAAATGATGTGCTGTGCGAAAGGACAAACATGCATAAGCACATGCCAAAATATTCTTTGCCACCTACAATGTTTAACTACCCTCACTCTAACTAAATTAACTAACTTATGCAATGAATTCCCTATTCACTCTTTTAACCCTTTTTCTTTTGTACGCAACAAGACCCCTTTTGCTAGAACATTCTTGTCCCTAAGAATAGTAAATTCAAGAAATGAGCTTGAATGAATTGCATATCCTCCCAAGTAGCATCAATGGAGGGAAGATTCTTCTATTTAATGAGTAATTGAGAGACATGGGAATCACCCAAAAGCACTGTTCGAGTGTTAAGAACATTTTTAGGCAGTATAATGAATCCTCCATCTAACATTGGAGGAAAGGTAGTAGTTGTATGAGTGGAAACAAAGTCATTCCTCTTTTTCTGTAAAGAGACATGGAAGACAAGGTGAATGCGACATGTAGTAGGAAGAGACAATCTATAAGCTACTTTCCCAACCTTCTCCACAACCTTGAAAGACCTATAATATTTGTTGTTAGCTTCAAGGACTTCCTCACTGCTAATGTAGACTACCTATTGGGTTACAAATATCCTGAACTCTCATTTCAATTTGATGATAACCAACCATGAGATCAATTTTAAAGAATATAACAACCCCATGTAATTCATCCAATAGATCCTCTATAATTGGAATTGGAAATTTATCTTTGATAGTGAGCTTGTTTAACTCCTTATAATCAATACAAAAGCTCCATGTGCCATCCTTTTTCTTCGCTAATAGCATAAGAGAGGCAAAAGGGCTATTGCTAGGCTGAATTATTTGGGAATCAAGCATTTCTTGAACCAGTTTTTCAATTTCAACTTTTTGGCGATGAGAATACCAATAGCATCTCGCATTCACTGGTTCAGAATGAGGCTTAAGTGGAATTGCATGATCATGGAGCCTAGGTGGTGGGAGTTGGGTGGGTATTTGGAATTGACTAGAATACTATAAGAGTAGAGTTTGGATGGGTAAGTATGGGATTAAGAGCAGCCTGGCGCACCATCACTTCGGGTCTTAAGGCTAGCAAGAACAGCTTGGAAGTAATGCCCTTCCACCCATTACTAACCACCTTGTTTAAAGCTTTTGCAAACATCATTCGAATATTAATTTTCTCCTCCAAACCTTTTAGTTCTAAGGCTTTACCCTCAACCTTTATTGATAACTATTAGCTGCAAAGTCAAAAGTTATCAGGGAATGGCACTTCATCCAGTCAACTTCCAATATCACGTCATAATCCCAGTTCCAATACCCTCACAACAAATTGGAACTTGGTGCCCTACATAGACTACCTACAACCATTGCATCTAGCATTGATAGTGAGTTTCCTACCATCTGCCACAGTGACAACATCAGTTGAACTCTGCAGGATTGGTAGTTTAAGTTCCTTAGCCAATTTGGAGTCCAGATTAGTTGCCACAATGACAACATCAATTGAACTTTCCAGGATTGATAGTTTAAGTTCCTTAGCCAATTTAGAGTCCACAAAGCTGTGGGTGCTCCCACTATCATTTAGAATCATAATTGGCTTACTATTCATCTGCCCTTTCAACTTAAGAGTGTTATCACTCAATCTCCCTTCAACTGCATTAAGTGATAGGGCAATGTGTTCCTCATGGTGCCTCCATTTAGGATTGTCTTCTTCCACAATTTCCTGCCACTCTTCACTATCTATCACCTCTTTTTCCATTGCATTTACTAACATAAGTTGCTTTTGCACACATTGGTGGCCAAGTCTAAAATAGTCTCCACACTTACAACAAGTCCCTAGTGGCTAAGTGCTAGAATTAGGAATGGGTTTTTAGTAAAATTTAGATAGTTTTGTGGTAGTCATAAGATATTAGAATGTTTTGGTACTAGCAAGGTTAGAGCTGGGTGTTAAAGAAGTCTTTGATGGGCTACATTGCCAAGGTTTGGTGGAGGGTTTGAAAGTAGTGTGTTGCTTCAAGGCAACCAAATGTTTTTCTTGTAACTTAGCCTATTCAATGGCTATGTACACATCTGACGGCTTAAACATTTTGATTAATGACTTAATCTCCTCTTTAAGACCTCGAATAAAACTAGAAACATAGAATGATCCTATCCATTTTGAGTTTCAACTCCTCAAATCTATCCAAAGAATCATCCATTAAAGTGGTTTGCCTAAGTTTTGTAACTCCTCCACCACATTGTCTTCTCCAAAATCCTCAAATATATTTTTTGGCTGCTACAAAGTGATCCCAACTAAGGAATCAAGCTTCACTCTTCCGTGTAAAAATAGACTAGCTACATCTATTCGTCTATCAGGTGGCACCTCATAAATAAGAAAGTATTTCTTGCATTTCCCCAACATGACTTCACTTTAGTTCCTTCAAAGAAGGGCAGGTCATATCTAGGCACCACCTTTTCATATAGTTTCTACCATGAACCCCAGGATTTCCTCCATTTGCAATGAGAGGAGTAAGAAGTAATCCCCTATCAAATCAAGGAGAAGTTGAGGCAACAACAATCTCCTTACCTCTGCTGAGAACTGGTAGAGAACTACTCTCGGTAGCAGCTTGAAAGGTCGTATCTACGACAAAATGAGGCATCAATTAATTGCCCTGGATCTACTAGGCCAAATAAGCCACTGAACACTAATTCTCTAATAGAAATTCTTCGCAGATCACCTAGTTTTTGCATTGCTCTCCTCGCAAGGACTACTGCTCTTGCATCAAAGTAGATACTCAGCTATTGTGCTCCTGAAAAAAAGCTTATAGTGACCCGTATTGAGCTTCTAGTTGTTAGAGATAGGTTCCATCTTGTTCCTCCAATTTACTATTGGGAATACATAATTGCTCCTCTGTTAAGAAAATGGATTTGTACCTAACTCACCCCAAAAGCTAGCTCAAAAGAAGAGGATTACACATGCCATTATAAGGACCACAACCATTTTATAATTAACCAATATGGGATATTCAACACAACCCCCTCACACCCAGGACCGAACATAGCAGGAAGCATGGAGCATGAGGATATGCAAACACCTGCAAGTGACTCCAACATCGCAACCGGTGGGCTAATACCATGTTAAGAAAATGGACTTGTGCCTAACTCACCCCAAAAGCTAGCTCAAAGGGAGAGAATTACACATGCCATTATAAGGAGCACAACTATCTTATAATTAACCGATGTGGGATACTCAACATCCTCAAATTCCTCCATCGAAGCAATGGGCTCTTCAATGGAAGAGTTTTTAGTTTTGCGGGTTGTTTAGTTCTTGCTCATAGCAACAAACGAAGAGAAAATTGGACAACAGAAGCTAGTGAGAAACTTAGCTCTAATACCCATTTGTTAGGACTATATTCCTAACAAAGATTTCTCATATTAAATCTTAGAGTAGAGAAGAAGATTAGGCAGAAAATTAGTCGCAGAATTTAGAGAAAAGAAAGAGAAAGGAGAGAAATTAGAGGAAAAAGAGAATAGCATTGATTATCCAAAAGTGGTCCTAAACTCTAGAACTGTTACAGATATAGTAAAGTAAAATGTTGTGCTGTTCAGAAGGACAAACAAGCATAAGCACATGCTAAAATATTCTCTACTAGCTACAATAGTTCACTACCCTCACTCTAACTACAATAACTAACTTATGCAGTGAATTCCTTGTTTACTCTTTTAACCCTTTTTCTTTTATACATAACACAACCATATACCCAAAAAAACTGACAAAAAAAGAAATATATTGGAAAAAGAATAATTTATTTTAATTATTAGATACTTGATGAGAATTCTTCTATTCATCTTGACAAATTTTGTATAATCAACCACACTTTATACTTTTGGGCTTGGGCCTCATCGTTCTCTCTCTTTGTTTTTTTCTATTTCTTTATAAGTGTAGTGGATAAATTATGGTAGTATTAGCTAGAAATGGCAAATTGGCGCTAGAGGTAAAATCATGAGTTCAACTTGTCAAGTAATAATTTGAATTGTCTCATAATTGACAATCAATCTATTCAATGAATACACCACAACTCAAAAATAATAATAATAATAATGATAACGGTTGAGTATCTCACATTGGTTAAATATAAGTACCAGATGCTCTTTATAATAGTTTGTGCAATCCTTATCCTTTGAGTTAACTTTTGGAGTGAGTTAACATAAGTCTATTTTACTAATATGGTATCAGAACTATCAGTTGCAATGTTGAGTCCACCTGCAGTTAAAATAAGTATACGGTGCTCTTTATAATGGTTCATGCAATCCTCACCTTTTGAACTAGCTTTTAGAGTGAACAAGTCCATTTTCTTAATAATAATATATCAGAAACACCATGCTTCATTGAAGTAAGAGTTAAGCCATGAACAAGCACATATTTTATTGGTTCAATTGCTCTTCCTATTGCATATTTCATTCCATCTCCCATTGATCTAGATTATTAAATTAGTCTCTTGGAAGAACAAGCTAAATGGTATATAATATCAAAAATTCCAAAGCAGTAACTTCTACTTTCCATTTTAAAACTACTTCTCACTAATATCATGTTTATATCATTGTTTAGATGCTTTTCCGTGTTACTCTTGAGCAAGGCACAAAAACAAAACCTTTTAGCAAATATGTGAAACACTTTTATAGCCAATATTGCAAAACACAACATCGCATGACCAAACTGTTGCCTCTGTTATGATTTCTGACCTTTTATGTATTGATTTGTAAATTGATTTATTACCTCTTTTAGATTATTTCTGTATTGATAGGCTGCTGTATATTCCTAATCAGTCATAGGATTTTTTTTTTTTATAAAATCCATTGTATATTGACTGTTTATACATATAGATAGGTCTAGGCATTAGGTTGAGAGAAAGGCGGTTAACCAAGGTTCCCAGGATCATTTCTTCAAAAGCAAAATAATTTAAATCTTACCAGCCCTCTGGGATGAAAAGTGCATCACCAGCACAAAGAATAACCTTCTGAGAGTACGTCATGGTACTTTCTGCTCTTGGATACAATGAGAAATCAGGGCTTTCTAAAGGGATAGAACTGCCACAAGAAATTAAAAAAGGAGGAAAGGATAACTATATAACAACTAATATGCAGAAGGATTACTTTGCAAACTGGGTCAATGATTAGTATATTAGATAAAATTAACACACCTGTGGTTTGAGGCTTCACCATATATAGGCATTGGGTATAAAAATGGACTGGCAGAAGGGGGCCATAAGACAACTACAAGGAATAAACATATTTATGTCAAATGGGAAAAGCATAACAGGGTCATGCTACATGGTTTGATGCGAACACAAATTGTAAAACAGAGTTGGAAGAAAATTAGTTAACGTAGAAGCAAAAAGTAGACACTTCTCCTACATTTTGTTCTTTTTTTTTGGGGGACAATTTATGCAATTTTTACTAATCAAACAGGACTTGCTCCAAAATGTATACAGAGGAGAAAATTTCAATGAAAGGACAGTTTCTACCTCCTAGGTGGGATAGCATAAAAGAAGAAGACAGAACTGTCTAACCCAAAAGGTTAAGCCATTACTCATCAAAAGTATGAGTATCTCAGTCTATAAAACAGAGCTCAAAAAGAGCTTCCAAGTTTCTTCACGGATAACAAGATAAAATGCATGGCAGACCAGAAATCAATAAATCATAGGTAGGGTAGAAAGACAAGGCTCCTGCAGGTGCAAAGAAAAGGAACAGAACCTTGTTTCTGACCAGCAACTATACATAGAACATTATGATGCGGATCATAATGGGTGCTTGATCTTGCATGAGCATTATTCATCCAGAGATTAGTAGAAGCAAGGTCCCTCGTCTCCAGAAAGGCAGGCTGCACAAAGTTATTCTTCATAAACAATAGGTTCTTTTATGGAGAGCCATAAGAAGGTGAAGAAAGAAATGCACAAACGATTTTAATGTCTTCCCGAAGATTTCCCAGTTGAACCCTCTCTTGATCCTCAATATTCATAATTGGCACCTGAAACACAACCAAATTGGGTCAATATATACCTGTCACAAGCATGCACCCAATAAACGGAACAAAATCCACTATCCAGAAGCCACGAAGCCTGAACCTGAGCCAAATAAATTTGCTGAGAAGCAACACCAGCGAGCGAATTATCCTGCTCATCCTGCTCTTCCGCATCACACATCCGGGGCTGATGGCTTTCCGTGTTTAACATACGCTGCTTACAAAGATTAATAAAAGTGGAAAATGGTAATGGTACCTAAAACAAAAAGGAAGAAAAAATAAGCTGCGATGCATGTAACCAAAGAGAGCAAAAACTTCAAGAGCCACAGAATTACCCTCTCGTGGTTTCTAAGATCACCATAGAAGACAGGCGCCATTCTTGATAGCATAGCCTCGACAGTAAATGATCCTACCCGTTCCTAAATTTGAATGACATTGATAGAGATGAAGAAGAGGTTCCAGTTCATGCATAAAAATTAAGCAATGCTCCAAAAAAACTACGAGGAAAAATTCCAAATTGAAAAGGGAACGTATAGTGATAGTAGTGAAGAAGAATAAGAAGCACCTTCAAATAATCGAGACCGCCATTAGCTGGATTCCAGAGGGTGAAAGCTTTCCAATCCCTAACGCAACCATGGAACACCTTTTGAAGTAGAAAAAGGAAAAACGCACAAGCAACAAAGCAACTGTTAACGGGAAGAAGAAGAGAGAAACAAAAATTGAACAGAATTGACCGTTGAGAAAATTACAACGGGTATGTTTTTGGACTCTATCTGAGACTCGAAAATTGAAGGCGAAGGAAGCTCTTCGAATTTTTGTATTTGCAATTGCATAGTCACCTTCCTACCGGCAGTCACAGCTACGGAAATTTTCAAATTAGAAACCGATTTCGTCGGTGACTAGGCGGCAAATGAGACGGCGGTGGTCGAATCCGAGCTTCCCCGCGAGACAGAGCACCTGAAGGATAACTAAACAATCCCTTTTGTGTGGGCCCAAAATTAGGCTCAACTTCTCGAAGGCATTACCATTCGTTTTTAAATCCAAGCCCAATGAAAGCCCGTATGATTTTTCCAATCGCTGCAGCTTCATTCACGTTAGTAGTTTAAAGTCTCCCTAAAGTGAGCTTTAATTTTTAGGCTGAGATGAAAAGATAAGATTTTTTTTTTTTCTGAATTAAAGATTTTATTTTTGAATTTTAAATATAATATATATTAAATAATTAAAAGATAATAGTTTATTTTTTTATAAATTTATGCACATAAACTCGTATTACGTATACGCTGAATCCTATTTAATTCTGTATAAAATATAAAATTCACGTTGGTATCAATTAAAACAAAAAAAAGCGCAATTTAACTCATTTTCCTAAAGAAATTAACTTCATTGGTACAGAAGGGATGAAATTTCACAAAAATAAGTTGCAAAAATTCAGATGTGGCCAAATCAGTAGATAATTGCAACGAAATAAATTCAAGAATTGAGATTTCAAACACAATAATGCAACCTAAAAAATTACCCCAGAACTTGCAATATTCGAACTAGTGGCTAAATTATATTTGTTCACCACTTCTTCCTGCTTCAGTCTTTGACATTCCAAACAACTGCAAAATTCAATTCAGTATACATTATTCAAAGAATGAGTGAGATTAACAAATAAAAATTTTAAGCTGTCATCAGAAACAATCCCAACGGAAAGTAACCTTTTGGATGCTCTTCTTGAAGCAAGTTCTGTGCTCATCCATAGAAGCATGAATGAACTCGTCGATGTGATCCCTTACGTCCTGCAAAAAAGTTGCCTCCTCATTTTTCCTCTTTCGACACGAAGTAACGGTCGGTGAAGGCTGTTTTGGCTGCTCACCATTTTGTGTCTCCATCTTCTCTCTTTGATATTAAGTCAACAAAAATGGTGTCAATCGATTTTACTCGGAAACAAACGGGCAATCATAATACTTTCACTCCACTACTGTTCGATTGAACAAAATCACAAGTAATTGGAAAAGATGAGACATCGTAGTTATATTTATAAATCCAGAAGGAAAAATAAAAGGAACTTCACAATAGGAGAACGTGGTGGTTGGGAAAGAAGAAAGATGCACCTACCGAAAGAAGAATGAGTCGAAGCTTGGCGTTTGAAACGTCGGCGCGTGGTTCTCTCCTTCTATTAATTGGGTAATTTACAGCGTCAGTGGCGGAAAGAGGCAGGGAATTTGAATGGTGGGCAAGTTAAAACGGTGGTCCATCAACTTCTAAAATCTATTAATTCATTTAATTAGATAATAAATGAAAGCAAGAATTCTTTCTTAATATTTATTTTTAAAATTTAAATTCAAAATTTCGTAATTAAAAAGTCTTATATATCTTATTTCACTTTTTAAAAATAAATTGTGAAATTTTTTTTTATGAATCTAATGTATAATAAATTTCGAGTGCTAAATTAATAATAATTTAATGATGTTTAAAAAAAATTGTTATATAGGATTCCATTTATGAAAATTATTGTTTTATTTTTTTTTAACACCATTTGCTTAATACAATAGCAATACACAATTTAAACTGGGTTATCTTGACAGAATTCGTTCCCGATGCATTATGCATTTGGGCCCTGGGCTCATTTGGGCGTCCTTCGTCAATTATTATACTATTATAACATTTATTTTTATTTTATATTTAAAAATTTTCTAAATTTTAATTTTTTAAAAAAATTTCTTATAATCTATTATAACCGGTTAATATTTTAATTTTAATTTTTAAATTTATTTTTTCTTTTTAATCGCATACTATTTTTTATTGGATTTCTAAATTTCATATCAACTCAAATAATTCAAAAATTTTATAGATCCAATACGAACAATTCTAGTATCACAAATAAAAAAATTTACTTTTTTATATCATATAAATCACCACAAATTGCATTGATCCATCACAATTAATTCAAAAATCACCATTTTGATAAAAATTTACAAATAAATTAATAAAATCAATATATAAATCTCAAAATTAATATAAAATATATTTTTCATAAATTTAAGTAAAAATTAATAAAATAATAATTCTGATCGGGTTGTTTGGATTTATCCCAACAAACCCAATCATAAATCAGAAATTTTCAAAATTTTTTAACTCCACCTAACCCAAAAAAGAGGGTTTAGGTCGGCCAAAATTTTGGGTTGGGTTTTTTTTTGGTTTCTAGGTTATTTAAGTACGATTGGTTGAAAAAATTTTTAACCCAAACGATTTTTCAAGTGTTTGGATTATTTGGGTCAAATTAAAAAAAAAAAAATTTGGATTTTTTATCGGATTGTTTGGGTAAAAATCGACTGCTGTTTTTAATTTTAATGTAAATTTATAAAAAAATTATATTTTATATTGATTTTGAAGTTTATACGGAAAATCCAATGAATTACTTATAAACTTTTAATAAAATAACGTTTTATTATCAATTGGAATGAATTAGTGTAATTTGTGGTAGTTTATGTGGTATAAGAAAAGTAAATTTTTTTATTTGTGATATTCAAAACATTCAGATTATTCATATCGGGCCCTTAAATTTTTTGTATTGTTCATATCGACCTTAGTTTGAATTTTAAAAATGAAATAAAAAAATTAAAATGAGATTGAAAAAATAATTTAGAGATTAAAATTAAAAAATTAATTAATTATAACAAGTTACAAGAATTTTTGATAAAAAAAATTCATGAAATTTTTATATATAAAATAAAATTAAAAATATAATAAATACAAGGTTAATAGTTAAAATATAATATTTGCACCTTATTTGTTGTTTCTTGAATTGTTTGTTTGCTTCAAATTTGAAAAGCAAAGTGTTTCTATACATATATGGACGTTGAGCCAAATCAACTACATGGAAAATAAAGAATATATACATATGTATATTTAGACGTGATAAACCAATCGGATTGGATTATAAATGATTTGCATTATTAGCGGGTCAAAAATAGGTTAGGTTATTAGTGGGTCACGGATTATGGGTGGTTCGTGAGTTGATCAAAATTGATTGAATTATAAGTTGACTCGTTTGATCCGTTTATTTTGTCACTGCTTTTTTATTATTTTTCCACTTAATTACTTCAAATTATATTGAAAAATGACATATAATCACTGTTACTCGAATTTAAGAAAGTAGAAATAATTAATTCAATCCTTTTCGAGCCATTTGGAGTCACTTTACAAATTCTATGTCATTAAAATGAATAGATTAAATGGTTATTTATCGGTTATGCATTGGATATGAAAAATTCGAATTAAATTCAAAAATTATTTTAAATTATAAAATATTAAATTGTTTTATTATACATCCCAAATTTTGAATTAAATTTAGATTTTAGGACGAAATTGAGATCAAATATTAGTCCATTATGTTTCAATTTGATTATTCGTCGCATATCAACAAGTAAGAAGTCTCAATCTAATACATATATACATGCACGCACGAACATTTTTTTTAATTGATTTATATTGTTATTTTTTGTTGTGTTTGAATAGGTTATCAATATATTTTATTGTTTTCAAAATGTGTTATTTGCGGCATTTTTATTCCTTTAAATATTTTTATTATGTCTAGATTAAATATGTTATTTATTATTATACATGGTTAATATATTTTAAATTGAATATTCTAATCTCATTCCATTCCATGCCTACCATTTCGATGTGTTCCGTAGTTTCATCAATCCTTACATATTTTTGGGCTCTTTCCATGAGTTCCTTGAACGTAGTGGGAGGATTTTTGTGGAGGGAATTAAACAAAGACATTGTCTTTGTGTTTCTGGATAGAGCTGTGAATGCCCCTTCCTGATTGAGGTTCTTTATTTGCATAACAACTTTGTTAAATCTCTCAATATAGGATTTCAAGGACTCACCTTCTTCCTATATCACTTATTGCAGATTAATTGTAATCTTTTTATCTGAGAGTGTATGGTAAAATCTATTCACGAACAGTGTTTCCAGCTGCTTAAAAGATGCAACCGAACTAAGAGGTAGGTTATCAAACTATTCATTGGCGATGTTCCTAAGGTTGGTCAGAAAAACTTTACACGATATAGAATCTTTTGATTCTTAGGATTGGTTGTTTTGTCATACTTGTTGAGCTATGGTAGACGAAAATTTGGTGGCATAATTAGCTCTTTAGCTAAGGGGATCCGATTGTAACAACTGCCTCTTCCTTCGGTCCTTGTTTATGAACTTCAATTTTGCTCATTCGGCATTTTACTTTATTTGTGTAGCTTATCTCCATCTTTTTTGTATCATGCCATTTAAGATTAGAGTCATTAGTTATCGACCTTTTTTGCCCGATTCTAGCAGAACTTTTATCAATATGTTTAGTAAATCTTCTCACGAGAGGTTCATTCCTTTGTCTCTCCTGGACATTCTGTAATAGAAAGTCCATCCCTTCATGCAACCGTTGAGTGGTAGCCGTTAAGTTATTAATGGCTATGATGAGTGCCATATTCATGTCCACCAATGTTGTATTCAAAGCAACATTGTTAGCTCCCATATTCGACCCGACAGCAGAAGTCAGGTGTTACTCATTACGAACAATATTGCTTGATTTGGGATTCATTGTTAGTCAGAACAGTGAAAGTCCACGCTCACCATACCAAATTGATACTCAAGAATTTCTCTATCATTACCGAGCTATTGCAAAATAAGAAATAACATCAGGGGTCTCATATGATGACACTCTGATGCTTAAGTTAGAAAGGGGATTCTCATATAAATTAATTCAAGTGTCCTGTATAATAGTGTACCTTCGATATTTATAGGTATTTCCACGTCTAGTCCTTATAGGAGTAGGTTCCTTAGTTTTAGAAGTTCTAATTAGGAATAGTCTCATATCTCATGTGAACCACCGGTTCGAATAGGGATCCTATCTCATCTTCTAATTTAAATGGTGATAATTTTAACTACGTTATCAACTACTATATTAATTATGGAAGTATTGTATCTTTTGGCCATCACATTTGATGAAAGTGTGCGATTAAATCTCTTCAATATAAAACTTATTCCATTTCATGTCAAAATTGCATGAGATTGAAAATTTAGGAGGGAAAGGTCCCCTTATACTTGTCTTGAGTTTGCCTCTAAATAAAATTGTCACTTTAAACTCTCTTAATAAAGGAAATTAAATTTTCAAATAAAATTGAAATGTTAAATCATATGAATGTTCAATTTACCAGTTTAGTTTTATATTTTTATAAAATCAAGAGATAGAAAAAAAATAAATACTTTTCCTTCAACTGTATTAGAATATCAATATGCATTTTATATGTGTATTTTTTTTAACAAAATTTGCATGGCAACATGATGCACATAGTGATAATAGAGTCATTTCAATGGCCTTTATTGAATCTTGCTCATGTATTAATGAAATCGAGTGGGGCCAGGTATGATTCGCACACATTGATTGCGAGTGGATAAAAAAATTTCCATGATACCATGAGAACACAAATTAGAGGAGATTATGACAAAATGGTGAACTTACAGGAGAATTGATTACAACTTTGTAAATTCAAGCAGAGAATTGAAGGCCAAAGCCATTAGTGTGTTTATATCAATAATAAATGAATTAATTGTTTCAATAGTTATCCAATTTATACTATAAAAATATATTAGTAAAAATACAATATTTTATAATAAAAAAGTCTAAAATATTTAAAAATTTAGATTTCGAGTTATTTTAATAGTTTTTACTAAATTTTCGATTGATAAATGAATATTATTATTAATAGTTGAAAAATACCATATA
>CANXYI010386621.1:0-11563 GCA_948208565.1 Hura crepitans | reverse complement strand
CTCTACCAGGGCTTTAGCTAGCCCTATGCAAGTGCTCTAAAATAGTAGGTGCAGGGTTGACCCGCACGCTTTACTCTATCGCCTAGAAGGAATATAACTCTGTTCGGTTGACTTAACTTGTGATGCCAACTCGACTCAAATAAAAGTAGCAAATACTCAGTGTAGGTACTGGCATTGAAGGTTCTTGGTCTAACTAGCTTAGTTAAAGATGCCAAATCAGTTGACTAGGGTCCACTGCTCCTCCAAGCTATCTGGAAGCTCTATAACCCCATCTGCAGGTAGGTGGAGGAGCTCTATGAACTGTAGAAGGGAGAGTCTATATCTCACTTCGTGTATAGCAAATATGATGGTAGTGGTGTCAGAAGAGTAATACGTAGAGTATTGAAGCATATAAAAGTCTCACCAGCCAATCTGCTCTAATAGCTTATCTGCCTATGCCAGGAGTCCCAAATTGCATAATGTTCATATGCACAAATATCTACTATTGATCTGGCTGATACTGGATAGCCATTTAAACCTCCTGCTTCCTCTAGAATCATCCATTCTAGTGGAGCTATATGTTCAAGGATAAGTTAACGCCTGGGTCTGCTTTGTTGTCGTCTTAGAGGCTTTTTAAGTTCAGTTCAAATGTACGTATGTAATTGTAGTGAGAGAAAGTTTTAGACAAAAGTGACGTGTAAAGTGAAAAATGGATGTTTATATAGACCATGGTGTAAACGGGCATTTTGGCCTCATCAAAATGGCCATTTTATGGTATGAAAAAAGCCTATTTTAGAATGTTTAACATGGCCATTTTTGCCGCAAAGTGCCATTTTCATCTTGTTGAAAATGACCGTTTTGACTAGTCATCAAATTTAAATATGTGTATTAATGATGATGCACATAGATCCCCATGCCAGTTGGGTATTTTAGATCTTTATTCAGGTACCAATGGGTGATGAATTCATTTATAAGCTTCACAAAATTCTAAATGCTTCGTTGACTTAGGCACATCACATTTTGTTTCTTTTTCAGCAAGCTGAAATTCCTTTGTCGTGTTTGACTAGATTTGCCTTTTTTATATACTGTTGTATGATTTTGGGATTCACAATTCCATATTTTCGCACTAAAAACTATGCCCCCTATTTGAGGAATTTTTTGCCATTTTAGGCATCATATATTTTGCTAAAACATTGCCTTGCTACCCCAACTATGTTCCCAACTATCTCTAAGAAGTGGTATAAGCATTAGGTATCCTTCCCTTGTTAGTTGTGAGATAGGTTCTAAATAAAGATTTTGTGGACTTAGCCTTCTTATTATCCTTGTTTAATAGTTATACAAACATCCTTTAATTATGTGTAAGAGATCTTTTACTCGTCTTTTTTGCTAAAAACCTCACCATGACTTCTAAAGGGGATTCTGGAGATTATTGGCTTTTTGATGTTTTAGACAAGATACGAGATAGTTTGAATCTTTTTCCACTAATACTTGTTGAGACCATCATGGGGTTAAATGCTATTCATTCTATAAATGTCTTTCACGGGAGTTCTTTTCTTTTTTAAGTACCCAATCCACTTCTTTTATCTCTAAAAGTAACATGCTTTTTTAAGTTTTCATGCTACTTTTTTAGGATGGACTGCTTTTTAGTTTTCACCCTATTCTGAGCCTAATTTTTGTTTAGGAAGCCCATTTCTAGATTTTCATTCCTAACAACTTTTTTCAAATCTAGTTGCAGGAGAAGCTGAGTTTGCTTGCGGACTCGCCCTCTTATGCCATCTCATCTTATAGTCTAAAAAATTTGTTACCTCATGTGACATTGTACCAATTTTTTTAATGCTAATCAATGGGCTATTTGGATAGGAGCCACGACTAACGAGAATATTAGCTTCAGATGTTTATGGTTAGCTGTGACTGATGTGTGATGCAGTAGTAGATCTGACTATGTTTCTCTAGTTGGACTATGTCTGTATTCCTAATTACTATGTCAGATAGTTTGAAGAAGTAGATGACATAATCAAAGACCTATTATTATTTAGAGGTAGAAATATAACCACTGTGTTTGCCACATGTTACCATGATTTATGGAGATGACTGTAGCTGAAAGTGAACATTCTATCTAGATGACTGTAACTGAAAGTGAGCATTCTAGCTATGTCTGCTTGTGATTTTCATACTTCAATATAGTAAAATTGGTGGGTCATTAGTCCTTCTAGAGATAAGATATCTAGATGGTTGAAGATGCAAAGTGATTGCAACAGTAATAAGAGATAAAGATACAGATAAAACTATTCTTTATTGTCTTTTTCAATATATACAAGCATTGATGCCAAAACTCTTTACAAGATGAATGTACTAGTTGCTTTAGTCCATGAAATGCTTAATCAAGCTTATTAAAGTAGTCCTATCTACTTGCATCATTATTACATTCATGATAATCATAACATAGATATTAATGCAACAACACAAGTCCCCTATTTAATTAAGGGAGATCTTGAGTACAACTAACCTCTGTCATCAATCAGCCCTTATGGATTTTCTTGATTAACTATTTTCTCTCAGTCGCTATTTATTGCATAGGATGCTTTTTTCAGTTTTTACTTTATTGGGGTACCTACTTTTAGCAAGACTACCTTTTGTGGTTTTCAACCCATAGGATACACTCTTTTTTTAAGTTTTTACCTTTAGAACTTCTTCAATATATCGACATTGACTAGCTTTTTGAACTTATAGCTATTAAAGTCTATGAGAATGGCTACACCTTTTGGCAGGAGTTGCTTGAGAATAAAGGATCATTCCTAGTTTGGCTTGAACTTCCTTCTTGAATTTGCTATCCCTGGCTTCATCTGCTTGTAAACCAAATCCCTAACTTTTAACTTGTGACTTTTGACTTTCTTGCCAAATACCCTTCCCATATGCTTTTAATAGACTTGATTATAATAGTTTTCCCTCATTCTTTTCTCATCTAAAAGATTTAATTGCTACAACTTGTGCTCAACCCATTGTCATTAAGGAAGTCTAGCTTCAAAAGCTACCCTTAAATACTTTAATTTGATTTTTACTGGTAGCATTGTATTCGTTCCATATATCAAAGAGAAATGAGTGGTTTTTGTTAAAGTTCTGCCTATTGTTCTATAACCTCAGAGTGTACATTGTAGTTTTATTAGCCCAATCTTAATAAGTTTCAGTCGTTTTAGCCAATATCCTTTTAATATTTTTATTCATTACTTCAACTGTTCTATTAGCTTATGTCTATAAGGAGATGATCTATGGTGCTAAATCTGGTATTTTTGCAAGAGTACTTTGATTTTGGCTTGGAATTATGCCCTATTATCTCATACTATTTGGTGCAAAAGCCCATATTTGCATATTAAATCCTTTTAATGAACCTGTCCATTTCCTTTGCCCCTGACTTTTTGAAAGACTCAGCTTTAACCCATTTGGAGAAATAATCAATGGCTACCACAATAAAATGATGTCCATTTGAAGCTATTAGATGTATCTCGCTAATTGTATCTATCCCCTAAGCGGTGAATGGCCAAGGTGATGAAAGATTATGCAATTTTAACATTGCTATATAGTTCATATCTTTATATTGTTAGCATTTTTGACATTTCTTAATGTATATGGAATAATCATAGTCTATCATGAGCTAAAAGATTCCTTGGCCCATTATGTTTCTTGTTAGAGCTAACCCAATCATATATGTCCTGCATGACCTTAGGTACACTTCCTTCATAATCCTTTTGGCCTCTTTCTCGTCTAAGTAGTAGAGCTGAATACCATTAACTTGCCTTTTGTAAAAAGTTCCATTCACACTAATAAACTGAAAGGATAACTTCTTAGTAATCTTTTGTCCTTGTCGGTTGCTTCTTCTGGTAATGGTTCTATCTCCAGATAAGTTTGGATGTTGTGACACAATGGTTTCCTATCTTTTTCTTCAATCTCCATCACCCATTCCATCTCAAAACAAGGCTTATTAGAACTTGCAATTATAACTGGCTTCATGATTGCCCCTTTTGGATTATCCCACATAAAAACTAATAAACTTCAAATCATCAACTTAAAGACTTCATATATTCCACATAAGGTAGTAACTTTTCCTCCAAAATGGACCATTCTCTATTAATCTAATAAACCACTAAAGATGAGTCATCAAATACTTCCACAGTTTTGGCACCTAGTGTTAAAAGTGCTTCCAATCTATAGATACATGCCTCATATTCTACAACACTATTCATCGCCTCATATCTCAACTTTTTTCCCTAAAGGAAGCTTCTTACGATTAAGTGTTATCAAGGTTACACACATACCCACTCTGTTGCTATTAACAACACCATCGAAGAACACTTGCCATCCTTGTATAGTTACTAGGGCTAGATATTCATCAAAAAATTCAAATTACATTTGATCCCCTTTAATTTAATGATTTGCTAGAAATTTGACTACTGCATGCCTTTTTATTATCTTTCTCATTGTATATTGGATGTCAAATTCCTATAATAGAAGGAGCCATTTACCTATACGACTGATAAGAAAAAGGTGTGTTTATGCACATATTTATGAATTTAGCCTAAGGGAAGGCTTTAATCTACTATCTATTGATAGAACTAGAGCCTATTTTCATCTTCCCTAAGAGCTAGAGAAAGAGAGAATTGTAAATATCTCAATAGATCATGTTTAGCTACTGCTTGTACTACATAGGATTGAAAATAATGTCTTAGTGTCTTTTTATAATACGACAAGACATATTTTCTCCCCCCTACATACTTCGCCTCATATGGAAGAAATTTCTTGCCCAAGTAGTAAATAGTGTATTCCACTCAAAACTTATTTTCAAGTGCTACCATTGCTCTAACTGAATTTTCTTGCATAGATAAGTATAGGATCAAAGGTTTCCCTGATTTTAGTGGTTGTAGAATAAATAAGTTTTCCAAGTATTCTTTGATAGTATCTAAGGCTTTCTGACAATCGTCATTCAATTTAACTAGTTGATCTTTCCTCAAAAGCTTCAAAATTGGCTCTCAAATAGTGGTGAGCTTGGTAATGAATCGTCTAATATACTAAATTTACCCAAAAAAAACCTCTTATCTCTTTTTCTTTCCTTGGTACTGGCATTTCCCTAATGGCTTTGACTTTATCCAGGTCCCCTTTAATCCCTTTTTGACTTACTATATGACTAGAAATTTCCATTAGTATACCTAAAAACACACTTTTTAGGGTTTAGGCAAAGGTTGTATTTGTTAATTCTTTGAAAGAATTTCTCTAAAGTTTCAAAATGCCCTTTTATAGTAGCATATTTGATCATCATATCATCCACGTAAACTTTAACTTCCTTATAAATCAAGTTATCCAGTATCTTAGTAGCCATCCCCTAATAAGTAGCTCTAGTATTTTTCAATTTTAAAGGTATCACCTTGTAGCAGAATGTAACCCATTTGGTGATGAAAGTAGTCTTGATCTTATTGGCTATCTTATTCAAAATCTGATTATATCTAGCATAACCATCAAGAAAGTTATACATCATACATATGGCAACACTAGTGACCAATATGTCAATGTGTGGTAAAGGAAAGTCATCCTTTGAGTGGGCTTTATTTAGATCTATGTAATCTATGCCTATCGTCTTTCTTGGTAATAGGTACCCCATTATTTAACCATGTAAGATATTTCACTTCTTCCAAAGATTTGGCTCTAATATGCTTCTATATTTCTTCTTTTATCTTTTTAGCCCATTCTAGTCTCATCCATCTCAGCTTTTATTTTATTGGCTTTACATCCAGATAAGTGTGGATGGCATGTTCAATAACTTTTTGGTCAATTCCCAGCATATCTTTAAAAGTCCAGGCAAAGACCTTTTTTTATTTTTTTCAAAATTCTCTCAAATTTTATTCTCCTTTGGGAGTTATATTAGATGCAATTAGGATTTTTTTGGATTTTCAATTGTACCAAGATTAAATGGGGTAATATTGATTGAATTAATGTAAAAAATGTTATGCATGTGATAATTATCATTATGCATGATGCACTCAGATGAGACATCATATAGATAAGCAAGATCATTCATTTCATTAACGAAAGAAACAGAAACATCATTCTCAAAAGTTCTGGTACAAAATAACATTATTAAAATCAACCGATGAAGATGCTATGGCTTTTGCGATCTCTGGTTTGGCAATCTCATCACTAATCCTTTCCCTTTCTTATGAGCGAAGATCAAAGAAGGAGTCATAATTTCTTTTTTCAGCTCTAACTCTAAATTAGCTAGCTTGGTTATGAAGTTCTTATCCTAAAATTCTAATACTATTTTGATCTCTCTAGTTACCTAATTAGTCATATCATTAAAGATCTCAAACCCTAGGACCACTTTCCCGTTGAGTATTATCAGCTCTAGTTCTCCATAATACCTAATCTCTTTAGAGGCTGGAACAAACATTCTTCTATTTTTGGGAACCCTTTAATATTCTTTGCCTTATTCGGTTGCTCTGAATTTGCTTCATATCCCAAACCTCTTCGATCTTTTTGTCCTTTCAACTAAATAGCAGCTAACATCCCTTGTGAATCACTTTCCAAACTTGTATCTGATAGATAATTCATAGTCTTCATCATATTTACTATCTTTAGATCATCATAAACATCTTCTAAGAAAATCCTTACTATGTGAAAGCTAGTGTAATGTTTGTTGGTGATCTCTAGCATAAAGACTTGATTCTCCTTTGCAGCCCTGATGGTTAGTATCTTCACTTCTTGCAAAATCTTAATCATCTAATGCACAATTGATAGAACTCCTCTGAGCTTGTGGAACTAAGGTCTACTTAATAATAAAGAGAAGTTGGTCAGGATGTCCAAAACTGTGATTTCAATATCATCCACTATAACCCTATTTTGACCTCGACCTTAAAAGTTCCCTAAGCTTGCCTCTTAGTATTGTCATAAGTAATTATGGTGAGATTAGACTTACTAATCTTTGAATCTTTTATGCCATAGGCACTATAGTCTTTAGGGGATAAATATTAATGGAATATCATTTATTAACCGTCATGTATGTAGTATCATTTCCATTCACTTCGACTTTAACATAGAGAGGCGGTTGTGATGATGCTCCTCTGGTAGAAATCTGACTCAGAAAAATGATTGTATCTCTTCTTTTTCCCTTCACAATCTCTAATAACTGAGATAGAGATATTATAGTAGACATTATAATAGCACATAATGCCTCCACTACTTTCTGGCAATGTAAAGGGGATCGCCTCAAAAGATCCCAAATAGAGATTTAAGCAGGTGTCTTCTTAAGTTCTTTCAAAACATTGTCATCTTCTTTTGCTTTTTTTTTTCTCTCAGGAGGAACAATGATTTGCTCATTCCTTATTTTGGGAACCACCCTACTGCTTCTAGTTATAGTATTAACTTATTCTCTTCTCTACTGAACTTTTGTTCACCATTTGAATCAGCCTATAAATCACTAATCTCTTCTTGCTCACTGTCATATTAATTACCCATATATCAATTGCATTTATCGTTCCATGACCCTTTTCTTCTCTTGTTATTCTTTCAAAAACTAATTATTCATTACCATACAGGTTTTGCAACACATACCATTCTGGTAATCCCAAATTCAACAATAAATATTAGTGGTGCCACATTGGAATAGGAACTTTAGCCTTTTTATCTTTGTTTTAGATCAAGGATTTATTTTGTATTAATCAAATCTTGAATTCGATCCCTAATGCTACGGTACTTATTTATGTCATGACTAGTATACTAGTGGAAATGGTAGTACAAGTTAGCCCTATGATTAGGCCAACTCTGATTCTTAGCTGGTCTATGAGGCAATTGTTAAAGCTTCATCTCTTTCTGAAATCGCTTCAAACGCCATGATAAAGGTTTACCTAGATTCAAGTAATACCTAGTGTTTGTGGCCGAATACCTCATTAGTCCTACCAACTCCTCCACTTCTATAGCTCATGGTGCTTCTCCCAAAATTATTACTTATCCCCATACGATAACCTTCATCATTCTTTCTAGCCTCAACATGCTTTTTTTTCCAAATTAGAGACTCCCAGTCTTTGATCTCTTTAGCTTTTAACCCATCCTTTAGATAAAGACTAGTATTGCAGATAAACATTCTTATCAAATCTGTAGTTTTAGGGTTCTTTCTCATCCCTAGAACTTTTGATCTCTATCTTGTTAGATACTTTAGAAAAGTCTCATTGGGTTTTTGCTTCAAAAGCTTGAGTTCTTTTATTGTAACCTCCATATGTATGCTACAGTTATATTAATTAATAAAGGCTTCAGTTACTTTGCTCTAGTCTTCCTTCATTTTTCTCTCTAATTCATTATACCAATCTATTACTCTTTCCTCTAAAGTCATACTAAAGTATACGATTTTTTGCTTGGCAGATAACTCTGTACCTCTCATTATTGTAGCACACTGCTTGATATGAGCTCTTGGATTTGATGTCCCATCAAACTTAGGCAATTCAAGCATTTGGAACTTAGAGGGTAAGACCTCATTAGACTTAAGAGTAATGTCATCGGGTCTATCCCTTTCCCTAAAGTAAGAAGCCGAGCCTTGCCCTTAATCTTTTCTTCTGGCTTTTTTATGGCTAAATTTTCTGCCTTGGGCACCACTATCTCTTTGCTACGTGATTCATGTTTCTAATCCCCCTTATCTTTAGAATCTTCATAGAAATCAAATTCCAAATTGAAGTATGAAATTCCCTTAGCCTTTTCATCTAAAGTACCTAAATTCTTCTTATTACCAATCCCTTATGAGGTAATAGGTTGAATAAAAAGGGGTAGCAAACATGATAATTGTTACCTCAATAGCTAGTATAAGAGGAGGTGTGTTGGTATTAGGTGTAATTCTAGCCAAAACCCTTAAAAGCATAGTTGTCGTCCTCTATTCGAACTTGATTTTTTTATCAATACGGGCATCCACGTCTTATATTGAAGGAGTGGTATTGTTTCTTTGTTCTACTATAATTGAATTATCTAAACTGGAAATTCCTATTTTTCTAGTTATATGGCTATCTAAACCTCGAACCCATTGGTGGCAACAAAATAAAAGGTTAGTATGATAATGATATGTAAATGTATGGATGATGAAATGCAAATTCAAGATTGTGAAATGCAATAACAATAAACACATACAGGAGCCTTCCAACCTTATTACTTCCATACACTAGGTCTATTCTGTTTTTCCTTAGTGAGGTTACTCATAGGATATTGGGGATTTTAACGAGTTTAAATAATGGATAGTGGGAAGCTAATTATTATAACTCTCATGTTTAAAGTGCAAGCACAAGATTTGGCTTATACTTGTTAGGATATATTCAATCAAATTAAAATTCAGTATTTAGCCCATTTAAGTTATAAAAGGCCTAATGGGTTCAACTGCATTTTAGGATGATTAAATATATTTTACAAATAAAGGCCTATATAGCACATGATATAAATTACAAAGAAGCATAATGAAAGTCGCTATTAGTCATTACATGGGCTTTTGGTTAGGTCGCGCAAGTTATAGTCATCTAAGCATGGTCCCTCCATAATGGTTCTAACTTGTTATGAGCATTCAATTGATTGGTTCACCATTTGATATACCTTAGAGGAATAAGGCTCGAATTTAGTGGGTATCATCTCTAACATGCCCCCAAATTGAGTTGAAATGGGCTTATGTTTCGAAATGCCACTGAGGTAAAAGAAGGATGCTCAACCTATTCTAAAGCTTTATCATGAGATATAATTTCAAGAAAAAAATAAAATTATAAATTTAAACCAAAGATTCTATATTGATTTAAGGTAATTTTAGAGTATGATCTCATACTGTCCCCAGTAGAGTTGTCACTATTTGTGTTTGGGACCCTCTAAATTGATCAACTCAAAATGATCAGATACTCTAACTACCTTAGGTACCTAACTTGCATCTTCCAAATCGATCATTAGAAATGGTTTTAGGATTCCTTAGAATGCCTTTTTATCTTTCGATATTTAGGGTGGTGAAAACTAGGTTTGAGTCCTTGATCATTTTAAGTTAACTGGTTTAAGGGACTCGAATGCGAACAACTGGTAAACACCTTCCTACTTGAAGTGCCAATTTAGACAAAATCAATATATTCATGTTCCTAACAATTTATCTACTATGAGGAGTAGTTATTAAGGATTTAATCTTAAATGTGATATGATCCGAATATGGCCCATACTATTTGCGCAAGATACTGTTGATGTGGAAGAGGAAGATAAAACCACTATTTAGACCTTTTATAATACTTACAAGTTATAGGTATACCGCTAAAATAAGAGGTTAAGCTTCTGTGGTTGCTCTTCTAGGAATTGCTCGAGCTTGAAGAGCCATTATTAAATTTCCTTAGGTTTCTTTCTTAGTTTAGCTTCTTTAGACTTAGAGTAATATAACTATTGTTTTAGTTTTGATAGAGAGTATGATTTCCTTTTATTGTAATTTTCTATTTTATAGAATAATTAATGACTTTATTTCAATACTCTTTACATAATTCATTACCACATTTGCTAATAAGCATAAATAAGGAAATAAAAATAGAACTCTAACTTTTACTTATTCAATTAATTACCTTATCCCAAGTAACACTAAGATATTACAATGATCATCAAAACAACCATGCTTAATAGTAACTTTACCAATACAATACAGAATTTTAAAGGGTTAGTACCAGCACATGCTTTAAATAAATTATTTCTTTAAATGATCTATATTCATTGGTTTTTGGAACTTATTTCCCTCTATATCAGATAGTTTGGTTACCTCATTCTTTAAATGATGTTTAACTATTAATAGACCCTCCCAATTAGGCATGAATTTTTCCTTTAGATCTTGCAAATTCGGTTTCATCTGCTTTAAGACTAGATCACCTTCATTAATCTTATGAGGCTTAACTCACTTGTTGAAGACTCTTGCCATCTTTCTTTGATAGAGTTGGTTATGGTATAAGGCTCTTAATCTCCTTTCATTTAATAAGGCTAATTCCTCATATCTACTTCTTATCCACTATACTTTAGGAATGTTAGTTTTCAAGAGAGACCCTTAGGGATTTTATTTTTAATTTTATTGGTAACATAACTTTTATTCCATATACTAAAGAATAAAGTGTTGCACCAGTGGATGTTCTAATGGTTATTCTAGAACCCTAGAGAGCAAAAGGCAATTTTTTGCCCAATCCTTGTAATTTTCCACCATTTTCACCAATATCTTCTTTATGGTTTTATTAGCTACTTCTATAGCTCTATTAGCTTGAGGTCTATAAAGGGATGCCTTATGGTGTTAAATTCCATACATCTCCAATAGATTTTTGGTTTATCTTTGGAACTAGACACCATTATCAGTCATTATATGGTGATGTACCTTATACCTATAAATTATTTGACATCCAATGAACTTCCTCATCTGTTTTGCTCCTAGTTGGCTAAAGGATTGGGAAAAAAGCTAAGGTGATGATAGATTATGCAGCTCTATAGGTGGTATGTGTTTGAGATTGCCATGAATTTGATAATAATGGCATTTATTGACAAATTCAAAGTAATCTGACTCCATGGTACTCTAATAGTATCC
>CANXYI010386429.1:0-13622 GCA_948208565.1 Hura crepitans | reverse complement strand
TATGTATGTGTGTGTCCTTTATGACAAATAAGTATATAGTTTTCCCTAATGATGATTCTTCTTATGCATCACCACTCCTTCATAGGTATGCTAAGTAAATTGTTATGAGTTTATTTTAGGTTTTCACAGACTGTCATATGTTATTTCTGACCTATTCTTTGAGTTGTATGCAAGTGACCATTTTGGTAGGACAGGAGGTCCGGATGAACATAATAACCTTTACATGTAGTAGTCTACACAGACAATTACTGGAACCATATTGAGTCTGCATGGACTTGACGATATGAAGACGAGACTTATTTTATGCTTTGTACTATTTCTATAAAGCCGTGTTTCAAGGCTTTGTGAATAGTGCCACTAGGTCCAAGAAGTGTGCCTGAGGTGTAAGTCACTTGCACATAAATCGAGGTAATGACACTGGTTATGAAACTTCGAGGGGCTTTAAATTGATGAAAAAGGTAAAATTTAAAAATTTAGCAGAACCAATGATTCATTTCGGACTGTAAGATACCCATTTGTGCAATACAAATTTTTTAGGCAGGAATGACCTAAGATGTGCCTAGACGGACCCAAAAATATCAAACCTTAAAGCTCAAAAATTCCACTGAGTCCATTGGTGAAAGAATTTTTGAATTCTGAGGTCGTTTGCAAATTTTCATAATTTTTAAGGTTGGCATGCAAATTGAGATGGTCTAAAAACCTATCCTATCGATAGAATTTGGTCGTGAATATTTACGAGCATGTAGAGGGGATTGAAATATAAATTTTAAAACAAATGGTGTAATTTTGTGTGGTTTGTGTGAATTTTAGTCAATTTTCAAAGTTTACCAAAAACTCAAGACATTTTCGAGTGGTTGTGGGACCTACCCACACTTAGCCATTTAGCTTAAGACCCATGCCAAGTGGCAAGGGTGAGTGACAAGTGGATTTTTCCACTAAATAAAAGGAAGAAGATTTCTATCTCTCCCTACTAGAATTGACCCCCACCTTTAGCTTCTCCTCCTATTTTCACTATCTTCTCCACACCAATTCTAGAATTTCTACTCACCTAAATTCAATTTGATATGTAAGGAGCTAGAGGAAGAATAATTACAGTAAAAGGATTAGCCATGAATTAAGGAAAAATATCAAAAGTTTCTTGGACAAAAGCTATCTAACAAGTGAGCAAGGTGAGTTCTATGACTTTGTCCTTGAAATTCCTTAATTCTTTTAGGTTGAAAATGGTTGTTTTGGATGCCTAAGGTCTAATACTATGTGGCTCGATGGTTTTTGAGGTGATTCAAGAAGAGAAGAAGCTTAAAAAAAGGGAGAAAAGGCTTCTGCAGCAAGTTGGAAGAGTGGATTTGAAGGCTTAAAGTTTGGACTTCTCATTTCTTGAATTGTGAGGTAAGTGAATTCAATAATTCACTTCATGCCCTTCAATTTTAGCTTTTCTTTATGTTCAAGCAAGGGTTAAGTACAAAAATTAGCTTGGAAAGGTAGTAGCATTAGGGAATGGTAGTATGTACCTTAATGGCATGTGAATTGCTTAAGTAACTAATGAAAAGAAAAGATTGACAAACTTCTAGTTGGCTGAGAGATGTTTAGAGTGCTTGATATGTGGGTGTGATACATGATGTATAAATTGATCATTGTGGTATTGAATGTAATGGAAATGCTTGTAAAGAGGTAGAAAAAGGTATAATTAGCATGAATTGTGTGAGTAGTCGAGATCTTATTGCATGCTTATGAAGGTTTATGGCATGATTTGATGCCCCTATGTGATGTTTGATGTTGAAATTATGTGTACATTAGACCTATTATGCATAAATTGATGATATGGCATGTAATAAGATTGGTTGATACATGGTAGCATAGAAGCCTAGTAGTGGTCGAGTCATGTGCCATAGGTAAGTTATCTAAATTTGCATGGTAGTGTGTGTGTTTGTATTTAAACTATAGATGCAAGGTGGAATGTGTGGTAAAAAACATAGAAGTGCATGAATAAGGCTAGAGAAGTGTTAAACCCAAGAGCTATATTAGTGTAAATAGGCATGAAAGTGAAAGAACATGTATGTAATGAGTATGCTTAAAATAATGTACTTATGTGAGCTATAGTGGCTTAAATAAATTGGCATAAACTTAGTTAACATATACCTTAAAATGGCATGTAATAAAGGTAAGAAATGGAATGAATAATGGACTTAAGTTTAGCTAGAAATAATGTATGAAAAGTGGCTTGTATTTGCCGTTAAGGGCTATACTTTGTAGATGAACAATGTGATTAAGTTTTGTGCCTTAAAATGGCTATGTTGTGGTAATTATTTGTAGTGGCATGTATGCCTATATTTTTTTCCTTTTAAATGGCCTAAGTATTGTTGGCTTTAGGCCTATGAATGAATGAAATAAATAGTGAAAACTAGACTGAAAAATAAGGTAAAATGGACCTAGAAAGCTTAGTGAAAACTTGCCGAAATGACTTGTAACTGTCCTAAAATGGCCAATACCTAAACAAATAAAACCACAAGACAGTAAATGGCATAAAACTATGAAATACTTATGAAATAATGTTTAGCATAATATATCACAATTACTAGCAATTGCACCCTTTAAAAATACTTCTGAGAATTTACCCGATACAGCCTTTTTATGGCCATACCAGATCGGACTAAATTTCAACGCTGCCATAAAAATTATAACTATTTATTTTTGACTTGATAATATTATAAAAAGTTAATTAGTAAAGAAATGGATGTAGATTGAGGTTAAATGGCCCATTATATAGACACCCACTAGATGGGTTAATCGGTTAAGTTTAGGATTTTTTTAGCAGTTGCTATATTGTCTATTTCTCATATAGGGCCAGTACAGTGACATAGGTCCCCATTGGGCCATTGTACTAGTCTATTAGATAGACAACTTTCTATCTTTACCACCTTATGCCAGTATTGATTTTTGTCGGTACAGCAGTGTAGGTCCTAAAGGGCTACTGCCCTAGTCTGTTGGATAGACTAGTATACTAGGTAGACATAGCTAACTTATCACTAATCTCTTCAATTATGCTATTAAAATGATGAAGGTCCTAGAGGACCACTGCATTAGTCTATTGGAAAGACCAGTCTACTGGGCAGACCACACATTGTTATCTACACCTTGGGTGCTATGGCTTAATCAGGCTGGTGCAGTGGTTAAGGTCTAAAATATTAACCACTACACTAGTTATTCCCTCTAGACCTAGTGTTTGTCAGTGTTGTCTCTTAAGATAGGCCAACTAAAATAATTAAACAAGATTAATATAATTTACATGTGGGTTTGAAATATAATACAAGGGTATTTTGGTAATTTTCCACTGGTACTTCATAATGGCTTAATTTGTAAAGATTATGCATGTAATGATTAATAATGATCCTAAAACATAATTTGCATGAGTTATAATGATTAACGGGGTAATTTACAAATTGAAACACTTTAGGGGTAAAATGGTAATTTTGCATTTTAGTATTCTAAGTTAAATGTGGATATTATAACAAGATAAGAATATGAGTATTATGCATAGATAAACTGTTAGGCATGTTTTAAATGCTTGAATGCACCACTGAGTATATTATATACTCAATGTACCTTTGTTCGATGTGTAGGTAACAAGAACAAGGATATAGCCTTGTAAAGTGTGTAGTAGAGTTCAAAGGTCATTTTTGAGAAAGTTGATAACGTACATTTGTATAGCTTTTTCACTCTATGTACTTAGAAGGGAAATGGGTGTGATGTATATAAGGGTCACAAGATGTAATTGTGTATATACAAACTATGCTCTAATTACTTAGGTGTTAATCCCTTTTGTGTATGTATGGCTTATGTTGATATTTTTTGAGCTTGAGGCTCTATGTGTTTTTCTTGATTGTGGCCTAATGCCTATGTTACTGTTAGCTAGATGATGATAGAAGGGTTTGAGAGATGTATGTGTATGTTATAAAAGTGTTTTATAGGTTGAAAATTTTACAATAGTGACTTGGGCAACCGTTATGCTGCCGAATTTTTAGAAAAATTTTGTTTCTATTGGAATTCCCCTGTATGGGCCTAAACATATTGATGTGAACCTAAATAGACTGTAAAAATAGATAGGATTGAATTTGGAGTTAGATATAAGTAAATAATGTAGAATAAGTAAAAGTTAAATGAATAACCGTGGGAGAAGTTAAGGATGGTGACCTGGCGCAAAGTGTACCACTTATTGGGTTTCTTCAAGAATCCAGTAGTGGGTGTTACAATTCATCTTTAAAAAGAAATTCAAGTTGTGTTATATAGAAAATTTTGATTTTTCCCCTTCTTGTCCTAATGGTCCCTAAACTTTTATCATTATATCCCATTAGTCCCTCATATTATCTTTCCTCATTTTAAAACATCCTAATGACCTTATTTCCATTCCATACTTTACCCAAATATGTCTCACAATGCTATCATTCAATAACATCAATATGAGTCAATTCTTGAGAAAAACTATTAATCCTCGAGAGAAACTATTCACATACACACTTGTTGTCATTTGATTTCCATTTGAATGTTCTCATTTTATTACCAAACTATAAACATAAACTACTTACCATATAAACTCTTGATCCATAGTAACCCTATTCCTATGCTTAAAGTAATGATTCAAGACTTTGGGATTTAAAATTCACAAATCTTACTCATGATCGCTCGTTAGACTTTCAAATATCCTTATTTACATACCAAATTATACCTATAACATACTTATAACTTTATCCTTTTATTAGTAAGAAATTCATGATCATGCCCCGAAAGTCATAATTTATGACCCTTAATTGTCACTATTCACGACGCTTAATTGTCACTATTCACAAATGTCGAGATTTTTAGGTGTCACATTATTACATTTATCCCTTGTAATATTCATTAAATAACATAACTTCTTTATATTTGGTGATGTGTAATGTTTTAGAGTAAGATGATGTAAAATGGATCACTATGTTTTTCATATACTTCAAGCATTTTATCACTAAAATATGAGGCCAAATAAATTTCTAAACATTCACTTTCATTCAAATAACCATTATATGAAAATCTCTAATATATGTAAACCAATAAAAGCATATTTCATTGCATTAAGGATACACATACCTCTTTTGTACCTTTAATCCATCAATTCTTTATCTTTACCTCTTTAATTTCATCACTTCATTATCATCACCATTTATCTTTCATAACAATTTTCCTCAAATAAAAATTAATAAAAAATTTTGTTGCAAAATTTTACGAGCATATAATTGGGATTGAATGAGGATTTTAGGAATAAACAACACATTTATTTGATGACTGGGTAATTTTTAAAAATTCTCTGAAGTTGGCAGTCCCTATTTTCAAAAAATTGAGTTTTAGGATGCTCAGGCGCCACATGTCGCAACCTACGACAACCCAACACCCCTTTTGACAACTGGAAAACATGGTTGTTCTCTGAGTGGACACCTAGCCACCATCTCTTCCCTTGTCTATTTTCATTTTCTCTCAAATCTTTTTATAAAACACTGTCCACATTAGGGACAAGAATTATGTATTTTTCTTAGGCTATTAAGCCTTCTTTCCCCTCTTTAAGGCCACTAATAGCCTCTGATCCTAGCAATCATGGATAATTGGGAAAGGATAGTTATCACTAGCAAGGAAAAGTAAGAATTAAAAAGGAGCTAAGAATTACAGCATGAGGTAGTCTCCCTTACTTTCCTATTATGGCTTTGAAAGATTTCTCTCCTTTAAGAGTGCTTATATGTTCAAAATTCTTATTAATATTGCTTAAAATCTTAGTGCCTTTTAATGGGAAATTATGAGGGATAGCAAGAAAGGGGATTCTCAACTTGAAGGTGATGAGGAAAGGATCCTCACCAAAGGGACCATGAGCTAACTTAGAAGTGAAAAAGCTTAGTCTTCTAAACATGTATGTTAATTTAATCCATTAGTAGCATGCCTTGCTTTTATTCTTCTAAAAATTCTATGATCTTATAGTAGAGAATTGTTGTTTCAATAAGTGTTGAAGGGGAGATTATTCTTGTATATTGGTGTGATGTTAAAGATAGGTGTGTGTGTGTGGAAGAATAGGGGTAGTTTTGCTGCCTTGTAAATTTGATTAGAGTAGTTGTGTAAAGTCATGAATGTTAACCATAAATGTGTGTGGGTGGTGAAAGGCTGATTAAGGTGCCTTAGGTAATTCTATTGCAAAGTGGGTAGCAAAATATTAGGTTGGGAATGGGGACTGATTTTTATTTTGCCATAAGGGAGTGTGTGCCTTATTGTTAAATTGTGTATATGGACAACAAGTTTAAATTTGGGGATTTCATGAAGAGGGGGCTCCATGTAGGGGTGTGTGCGTGCGTGATTTGCTGTTAACTTAGGTAGGAGAAAAAGGGCTTTGAATGTGGGTGTTTGTGAATGAACTAAAGTTCAAGTGTGTCTTATAAGTAATTTTAGTGAGAATCCTAGAGATATTACTTGTACATGTTATTGAGAAGCTAGGAATGCTTGCTCGAATTGTGGACTACATAAAAAGTAGGCTCCATATGGGTATGTGCATTTGGGCTATGTGAAAAGTAGGCTCTATATAGGTATGCATGTTTAGCTTAAACTAATGTAATATGGCAAGTAGGTAGGGTAACTTGTGGATGAAGGCAAGAGCATGAGATATATGAAAATATATATTCTTGTTAGAGTGTACGATGTAAAGATAATGATAGCATTTCAAATGACATAAGAGAATGTGCTTAGATGGTGAAGTGAATAAAAATTATGCATGTGTGAGGGTGAAGTAGGGGTGGCCACAACAAGCAAGGGTAATAGTTTTTATGTATTTAGGTGTAGTCCTTTGCTAGTTTTATGACTTATAACATGTATGTGTAAAACTTAAGGGGAGTGCAACTTTCAATACACCAACATAAAATGGGGCCGAGAGGTTTGCTTATGGACTTAAATGTAATATACATAGTGTAAGTTGATACTAGTGCTTAGAGATAATAGCTATAATGTATGATTCATAAGTAATTGCTTGTAGTCATATTCTAGCTTAATAATACATAATTTGTAAGTATAACAACCTATGGGAAATGTACATCTTAGGTAAATAAACATAAATGGATTGAGAGGTTTTGCATGTGAACATAAATATGGTATACACAATAGAGATTAGTACTTGTACATAGAAATAGTATAATTAGAAGGGCTTAAATTATGTACCACAAAGTTAATAAAAACAACTTACCTATGAAAGTAAAATGGATTTGTTTGTGGAATAATTTGCTTGGTATAATCTAGATGAATTTATGTAATTGATATGGCATGAAATGGACCTAATGCGTATATTTTTAAAGGATGGACAAGAACTTAAGATATGGACTTTAAAATTACATAAGAAGGGATGCTAACTTAACATAGAAATGTCTTTAAAAGTGAACTAAATTAAGGCATAAAAGTGGCACCAAAAATGGGCTATTTGAATGGTTTGAATAAGCTTAGCTTTAGGCCTATAAATATGCATGATCAATGGTGCAATTTCCACTAAAAAAGGACAAAAGATGGGCCTAGAAATGGCTATCGCCAACAAGCAAATGGATCTATAACTATCCCAAAAATATATTTTGTGAACTTATAACTATCTAGCGTGAATATCAACTGTGTAATAAAATTAATAACTGACTATTTTAAGTTAAGAATATTATGAAATAATGATCAACAAATAAAATAGACTTAAAATAAGGCTAAATGGCCCATTAGTTAGACACCCACTAGATGGGTTGTTTAGTCAACTTAGGGATTAGTAGCTGCTAAACTGTCTGATTGTCAGACTAGGCTAGTGCAGTAGTCAAGATTCATATTTAAGCTACTACACTAGTCTATGGGGTAGACACCTCTTTTCTTTTATTAGATATCAAACTATGCTAATGCAGCAGTGAAGGTCCTCAGAGGGGCTACTGCACTAGTCTATTGGGTAGACCTTGATGGATTATTTGATATGATCAGTGCCATTGGGAGGTCTACAGACTAATCCCTATAAACAGTTACTTAGTATTTTGCCCTTTGGGAGGTTATTATGAACTGATCCCTATAGCTATGACTAGTGCAGTAGTCGGGGTCTAAAATATGGGCCACTGCACACCTTTCAGTTCCCTCTTGTTCTAGTGTCTGTAAGTATAGTCTACCTAATGGGACCTATTTAATAATTTAAATAATGCACTTGGAAATAATGGAATGATTGAATAAATTTTAGAAATAAACTAAATAAAATTATCCTAGTGGCATTTTATTAAATTTGAGGAACATGTGGCATAGTATCTGAATGGTATCAATAATTGGGCATGTTACTCACACATTACACATAGACCATTATTTTATGACTTACATGTGTTTGGCAAAAGTGTATTAACCTGCATAATGAAATATAATTTCATTTCTTTAAAATGGGTTCTACATACTTAAATCTATGTGGTTAATGTTTTAAAGCATCTATATGCCTACATGAGACATGCTATTAATTTATTATATTCAACACTAATTTTTATACTTAGCATACTAGTGTTTTTGTGTGCAAGTAAGCAAGGATAGTTGTCCAACCTCATAGTATGTGTAATGTGGCAATGAAGACAATAAGGATCTAATTATTTTTATGTATTAAAGTATGTAGTAGCACTCATGTAAGAACTGTAGGTTATGTTTCCAATATGCTTAGAACTACCAAAGTCTATAAGTTTAAGTAAATCAGTTATAAATAAATAGGAGTTTGGATTGCCTTAGGCTGTTTTTGTGGTTTTGTATATTTATGGGCCTGAGGTCTTATGTGTTTATTTTTGACATATATGAGATGTGCTGATGTTGATTGGGGGACCAGAGGGTCTAAGTGGAAGTTATGAGATATTATATATAGATGTGTTTTTAATAGGTATTGGAAATTTTTTTGGTATATCACTCGGGTAGCTGTTATGCTGCCCTATTCTTCTAAAACCTGTAAAAGGTCTATAGAGGCTCTGTCTAAGTCCATCAAACCATGTATACATTTGTATAAGGATTAGACTGGACATCTAGGCCATATTTGATGGAGTTTTGAAACAACTGATAAGTGTTAAGGAGTTTTCTCCTTAAGCAATCCTGGGATGGGTAACTTGTCGGGAAGTGTATCTCCTGTGGGGTTCTTCAAGGAATTTGGTAGGGGGTGTCATAGGCTGTGCCACCACCACTATCACCAGTGCCATAGCCACCAGTATTGTAGCAATCAGCACCATAGGCACTATAAAAAACCTACTTGAAAAGAGTTAAAAAGATGGGATCTTTTGACTTTAAGGGAGTAAACCTAGAAGATACAACCAAAGTAGAATATTGGTTAGGAAGAACATAAAAGATTTTAGAGCAACTAAAGTACACCTTAGAAGAGTGCTAGATATATGCCACCTCAGTACTACAAGAGAAGGCATTTTTGTGGTGGAAAATAATGTTAGAGCAAAAAGTTACAACAGCTATGACCTAGGTGTTTATCTTGCAAGAATTTAGAAAAAGATACATCACAACTGCTTATACAAAAAAAAAGAGGCAAGAATTCCTAAATGTGAAATAGAAGGGACAACTAGTTTTAGAATATGAGATGGAGTTTTCTAGGTTGAGCAAGTATGCAAGGGAGATAATCCCCATTGAGGAAGATAGATGTAGAAGTTTTAAGAAGGCCCTCAATAAGAAGATCAAATTATAGATGACAATGAAAAAGATTAATGACTTTGTCTAGTTAGTCACTATAGCATATGTTGTGGAGGATATACTAAAGGAATAAAGGGAGAATTTGTAAAGTAAGAGATCTTTCCCTACTAGATAGACTAGATCAGCCCTAGAAGTGGGCAAGAGATAAAAGAAGAATGCTCTCCATCATCACAAAAGATAGTTGAAAGCTAGAGATCTAGGTCCACAAGGGAGTCTAGACCATGCTAACAGAGATCAGATTCTAGTGCTCTAATTTCCACTACTAAAAGTGCAATCCCTACTTGTTAGACATGTAAAAAGAGACATGGATAAGTCTAGTAGAGAACTATGTTAGGTGTGTTATGGTTATGGATCTCCAGGGCATATTCATAGAGATTGCCCAAAGAAACTAGAGGCTCTACACAGTTCCAAGCATCCTCACTAGCCCTATCTAGGAGTCAGAAGGATAATAAAAGAGATAAGGCTAACAAGAGTTAGAGGTCAACTCAAAGGATAAAAGCCTATGCCCTAGCATAATAGTATGCCATTACAACATGAGAAGATACTGACTCTTTTAATGTTGTTATTGGTATATTCTGTTTCTTTGATTTACCTATTTTGTCCTTAATTGATTTAGGATCTACAGATTCATATGTATGCACTACACTGGCATAAGAGAGAGGGTTACAATTAAAACCCCTAGACATAGACATCATGGTTAGTAATCTATTAGGCCATTATGTGTTTATTAATAGAATATGCAAGGATTGCCTATTAACTGTCTAAAGATAGACTTTTCCCAACTATTTTATCGAATTACCTTTCAATGCATTTAATGTCATTCTAGGAATGGACTAGTTTTCTAGACATCATACCATGGTAGGCTATAGATAGAAGAGGATTACTTTGTAGATAGTAAATGGAGGTGAAATCAAAGTTGTGGGTGAAAGAGAAAACTTTTTTTACTAAATGTCATTTCCATGGTGACAGTAAGACACATGATTTAGAATGGATTCCAAACATTTTTAGAAGATGTGGTTGATGTGACAAAGATAGTGCCTAATGTTAACCAGATACTAGTAGTGGCAAAGTTCCCAGATGTTTTTTTAGAAGAGCTGTTAAGAGTACCACTTGAGTGTGAACTTGAATTTGCCATTGTGTTGTATCTGGGCATAACCCCAATTTCAATAGCCCCTTATAAAATGGCTCCTACAAAATTAAAATAATTAAAGGTGTGGTTACATGAGCTATTGGATAAAGGGTTCATTTGGCCTATTATTTCCTTATGGGGAGTGCTTGTATTATTAGTGAAAAGAAAGATAGCTCTCTGAGACTTTGTGTATATTACATGCAACTTAATAGAGTGACAATTAAGAGCAATTACCCATTTCCTAAGATTGATGATTTGTTTTATCAACTCAAATGATTAGGGGTAAGATTGACCTGAGATCTAGATTCCATCAGCTTCGAGTAAAAGAGTCTGATGTACCTAAAATAGCTAATCACACTAAATATAGGCATTATGAGTTTTTGGTGATGCCTTTTAGGCTGACAAATGCCATAGTTTTATTTATGGACATGATGAACTAGATATTCAAACCATATTTGGACTAATTTGTTATGGTGTTTATTAATGACATCTTAGTATATTCGATGAACTGAGAAGATCATGAGTAGTATCTCAGTTTGGTATTACAGACTCTAAAAGACAAGTAGTTTTATGAAAAATTGAGTAAATGTGAGTTTTGGATGAATGAAGTGACATTTTTAGGATATATTGCTTCAGTTGAAGAAATTAGGGTAAACCCAAGTAAATTCATGGATATAATAGAATAGAAACCTCTAAGGAGTGTAACAATGATTAGGAGCTTCTTAGGATTAGCAGGCTATTATAGGCGATTTGTGAAAGGATTTTCCTTGATTGCAGCTCCTATAATATGGTTGTTCAGGAAAGATGTGAGATTTGAGTGGGACGACAAGTGCCAACAGAGCTTTGATAAATTAAAAACCATGGTAATAGAAGCCCTCATCCTCACACTACAAGATCCAAGGAAGGATTTTGTTGTTTATAGTGATGCTTCCCACAATAGACTCACATGTGTTCTAATGCAGGATAGAAAAGTGGTGACTTATGCATCTAGACAATTGAAACCTCATGAAAAGTATTACACAACTCATAATCTAGAGTGAACCACCATTGTCTTTACCTTGAAGATATAGAGACATTATCCTTATGGTGAAAAATGATATATATATACATATCATAAGAGTTTTAAATACCCCCTACTTAAAAGGAATTAAACTTAAGACAATAGAGGTTGATGGAATTGATCAAAGACTATGATTACATGATTCATTACCATTCAAGTAAAGGCAAAGGTGGTAGCTAATGCTTTGAGTCAAAAACTTCTTTGTGCCTTAAAAAAATGAATTTTCAACTACAGTTCCAAAAAGTTAGGGCATTGTTAATAGAGTTGCAAATAAGACCTAGCTTGATTGAATTGGTGAAAAAAGCTCAGAAAGATTATAATCAACACATGTATATAATGAGTTTGATCAAAGTGGGAAAGCCTACTGAACATGAGATTAAGGCGGATGGTAATTTTATTACCATGATAGGCTATATGTGCCTAATGTAAATGACATCAAGTAGCAAATATTATAGGAAACTCATAATTCACCTTAATCTATGCACCTCAGGAGCACGAAGAGTTATCTCGATCTAAAGCTATATTATTGGTGGCTTGGGATGAAGAAGGTTATCGAAGAATATATGGTCAAATGTCTTACCGATCAGCTACTAAATGTAGAACACCAAGGTTTTTTAGGATTACTGCAACCAATAACAATTCTTGAGTGGAAATAGGAAAGAGTTACAATGGTTTTTATGGTTGGAGTACCTAAGAACATGATTAACTATGATGTAGTATGGATAATTACAGGCTAATTGATAAAGATAGCACAATTCATTCAAGTAAGAATGGGCTATTCAATGGAGAAACTCACCCAATTTTACATAAATGAGATCATGAGACTAAATAGGGTATTAGTATCCATCATTTTAGATAGAGATCTGAGATTCTCATTGAGATTCTAGAAAAAGCTGCATAATGCTTTAGGTACTCAGCTTACATTTAGCATTGCCTTTCATCCATAAATAAATGGCCAATTAAAACGAGTTTATTCTGGTGTTAGAAGATATGTTAAGGAGTTATGCCATTAACTATAAAGGTAATTAGGACTAGTACCTATCATTGTTAGATTTTGGTTACAATAATAGCCATTTAGTGAGCTTAGGCATGGCACTGTATGAGGCTTTGTATGGGAAAAAATGCAAGACTCCGTTGAGTTAGAGTAAAGTGGGTTAAAGCAAGTTAATGGGACTAGACTTAATAGAAGATGCAAAAGATAAAGTCAAAATTATTAAAGATTAGTTAAAAGTAGCTTCGAATAGATAAAAATCCTATGTAGACTTAAAAAGAAAATCAGTTGAGTATGAAATAGGAGATAAGGATTTTTTCAAAGTGTCACCTTAGAAGAAAATACTAAGATTTGGCAAGAAGGGTAAGCTGAATCTAAGATTCATTACTCCATACAAGATAATAGAACTTATGGGACCAATGACATATTAACTAGCATTGCCACTAGAATTAAAACAAATTTAGGATGTAATATATTTTTTTGTGCTCAGACAATACAGATAAGATCTATCCCATATAGTACTAGTAGAAGAGATAGAAGTACAACTACACTTTTCATGAGAAGAAAAGTCTATTCAAATTTTAGCGCACGAAGTGAAAGAATTGTGAAATAAGATTGTCCCATTAGTAAAGGTGCTATAGAGGCATCACAACACATATGAAGCAGCTTGGGAAAGTGAGCAGTAGATGAAGGAATAATATTTTCATTTATTTGAATCCGAT
>CANXYI010386336.1:0-16065 GCA_948208565.1 Hura crepitans | reverse complement strand
AAAGTCTTGATAAACTTAAAATGAATAGACATATTTTATGATTGGAATAATGTAATGTGAAAAGCACATAAAGGTAAAAAATGTACACAATTATATGTGTACAATTGATATGTTTTGACTGCATAACATTACATGTTTAATGTGCATTTGTGTGCATACATGTGTAAGCATATTTTATTGAATACACCACTAAGCTTTATCCTTAGCACAACAAGTTTTGATGCATAGGTAACAGATAGTCAGCCATATATAGCCTCGACAGCAATAGTACAGTGCAAAGGATATTTTACTCATATGTAAGCATATTAAGACTAGAGTTTTATTATATATGTTATGCAAAATGGTATGTTGGGATGTAAAACATATTATACAGGAAATTTTTTTATGATATTAATGTGTGTTAATAAGATTGCATGATTTGATATGAATGCTTGGGAGATTGAATTAAGGACCAGAAGGGTCAACATTATTGGTGAATGATAGAAATGATATAGAAGTGTTGTCTTTTATAGGTTTTTATTTTTGAATATGTCAATATGCAATTGTTATGCCATTGAAATTTTGTTGAAATGACACAATCATAATGTTATTTGTTATTTTCATATGAAAAAGGTTTTAAGAAAATAATAGTCAAGGTAATATAAGTTGGTTTTTGTGTCATCTCTTAGTTAGATTAGTAATAGTTTGGGTAGGAGGTGTCACAATGTGGCATCCCTCATTTATATGCACCTACTAGGTCAATGGAGGGGTGTTACATATAGCACCTAAGATAACCTAGAAAAATGCTATGATTTCATTTTAGAGGTTACCTCAATTTAGGGGTTCAAAACACTAAAACTTTAAATGATTCTTTTTGCCTTTGAATGGCTTCCTCATGCAAAATTAAGCCTAAAATCAACTTCTAGAGGTCATGTACATCAATTTTGGTGTAAGAAGTGTGGATTTTATAGAGGGATGAGAAAGAAATAAATAAAAATAGGGAAGAAAGAGAATATGCTAATGGCATTGGCTTTTTGTGTTTAGGGAGGAGAAGTGTTTTTTATCATATACAAACACACACACACACAATCACACTATTTATATTAAAAGGTTGTATGGTCGCAATTTATCTACATGACGATTCAATGGTCCGTATTAATCATATTTACCTTTTAAGCTGTAAAAATGTAAGATTAATTTTAGAGGCCTCTAGAATTACTCCTTTTAATGCCAAAAATTACAAAAATTTGCAATTAAGGGACCTTTAAATTCTCGAGTCCAAATTCTAAAGGAAACTAGGTTAACTATTCAATCACATATTTATGAAATTGTAATTAAATATTAATTGATGTCAAAAAATTCCAATTTTAAAACCTTTAAACTATATTGAATTTTGTTTAAGTTATACTATTTTTGGGGCCATCTGGGTACATCTCAACTATTTTTCAACTCAATGGAAACTTAAGTCACTATTGACTTGATTTCGATGTGAAAATTTTGATTAGTTTAGTAATTAGTGCCACTAGCTTTATTTTCCTCATTATTTTATGCATCATAGTTCTATGACTAGTACTCCACCTTAGTGTGACTTGGTTATTGAGAAAATTTTATTCATGCCTCGAGATGTAATATTCATGAAACCAAAATTGTCGAGCATTAAAACTCCTTCCCTTTTTAAGAAATTTTATCCCCAAAATTTACCTAGTTTAAATAGTTATGGGTATTGTTCTTTTATCTATTGTTCATTTTCCCACATTACTTCCTATGAACCATGGTGTTTCCATAACACCTTAACCAATGGCATGGTTTTATTCATAGCTTTTTCACTTCTCGTGCTAGGATCTGGACTAGTTCTTATTTATATGACAAGTCCAGTTGTATTTCTATCTCTTCTGTTAAAAGTACATAGGAAAGGTCTAATCTGTATTTCGTTAGCATTGACGCATAGAAGAAATTGTGGATCTACTATAATTCTAGAGGCAATGCCAATCTATATGCCACTAGGCCAACATGTTCAATCACCTCATAAGGACTAATGAATCTTATGCTTAGCTTGCCTTTCATGCCAAAAAAGAGTATTTTCTTTAATGGTGATACCTTTAAGAAGACTTTATCTCCAACTTCATACTTAATTAACTTCCTTTTTAAATCAACATAAAATTTATGTCTATCTATCACTACTTTTAATTAAGATCTTATGACTTTAAATTTTTCCTTTATATTTACAATCAAGTCTGGCCCTATCAGCTTGCTTTTATACAATTTTATCTAGCACAGCAGGGTAATGCATTTTCTTCCATAAAAAGCCCCACATATTGCCGTTCCTAGGCTTGCTTGGTGGCTATTATTATATGCAAACTTCACTAAGGATGAATATCAATCCCAATTACCTTTAAATTCAATGATGTCACATTCTAGCATATCCTGCATGTGGAATGCAGTGTTAAAGGTAAGTTAAGTACCTAAGGTGTCATGTGATTTCTTCTAAAACCTAGATGTGACCTCTAGTCTCCATTTGAGATAATAGATGTTGATACTCCATGTAATCTATCAATTTCATCAATGTATAGTTATGCAAGTTTCTATAGGGAATAATCCATTCTTATTGGGATTAAATATGCTATCTTGGTTAGTCTGTCTATAATTACACACACTATATCACATTTACTCCTTATCATAAGTAACCTTTTTATGGAGTCCATTGTGACTTTTTCCTATTCCATTCTAGATTGCTATGTGGTAAAGCAATTTAGAATGAATTTAGAGTTCAACTTTCACTTATTGACAATTGAGGCATTTAGTAACATATTTAACTATATCATTTTTCATTCCTGGCCACTAGTAATCAAACCTAGTACATCTTCATACTCTTGTGATACATGGTATAAAGGGAATTATAAGCTTCCTATAAGATATGTCTTTTAATGTCTTCTCTCTTAGGTACATATAATTGCTCATGATTATACCAGTATCCATCTACTTTCATCTCTTGCTCAGTAGGCTTCTCTGCTTTGATCAAACCCATTACGTGCTAAAGTTGATCATCATCTTATTGAGCCTCCTTCATATGTTAAATTAAGTTTAATTTTACTTGCAATTTAGCTAGCATCACCCTAACTTCTTGGTATTGAAATTAGACATTTATTGCCTTTACGGTGCATAAGAATTCTAGCTTAATGCATCTGGCACCATATTTGCCTTACTAGGGTGGTAGTAAATCATGTAATCATTATCTTCGATTAACTTCATCCATCTCTGCTACCTCTGGTTTAGTTCTTTCTAGGTAAGCAAATATTTTATGCTTTTATAATCTATGTATGCATAGCATCTTTCACCATATAAGGAATGCCTCCATATTTTCAAAGCAAAGACAATAGCTGCTAACTCTAAATCATGAGCCAAATAATTTCCCTTATTTAATTTTAGTTGTTTGGATGCATATGATACCACTTTACCATCTTGCATTAACACACACCCAAGTCCATTATTTTTAGCATAACTGTAGATAACAAAGTCTTTTTTGAGTTTTGATTACATATGGATTGGACTTTCTATCAACATAGCTTTTAAGCTATCAAAATATTTTTGGCATTATTTTAACCCACACAAATTTCACATTTTTTCTCAATAGACATGTCATGGGAGCATCAATTATTTACAATCCCTAGACAAATTGCCTATAATATCTAACCAATTAGAAGTTTTTAATTTCTAAAACATTCCTTAGGGGTTTTTAATTCCAACATGGCTTTAATTTTATTGGTGTCCACCTTAATCCTATTAGCTGACATGATGCATCCTAAAATGGCTACTTTATTTAGCCAGAATTCATAGTTACTCAATTTAGCATATAGATGCTTCTCTCTCAGTGTCTGTAATACTAGCCTGAGATATTATTCTTGTTCTTCTTTGATTTTAGAATACACCGAAATATCATTAATGAACACTACCACAAACTGGTCTAGGTATGGTCTGAATATTTGATTTATCAAGTCCATCAGTGCTGTAGAAGCATTGGTTAGCCCAAATGGTATCACTAGAAATTCATAGTGTCCATACTTTATGCAGAAGTTTATTTTCGAAATGTTAAATTTCTTTATCCGTAATTGATGATATCAAGATCACAAACCGATCTTTGAGAAGACATTGGATCCTTTCAGCTAGCCAAATAGGTTATCAATTCTAGGCAGTGGATATTTGTTCTTGATTATCGCTTTATTATGTTGTTTATAGTTTATACATAGCTATAGTGAACCATCTTTCTTCTTCACAAATAGCACAGGTGATCCCTAGGGTGAAACACACATTTTGATAAACCCTTTATTGAACAACCCTTGCAGATATACTTTTAGTTCTTTTAGTTCTGCAAGGGCTATTTTCTATGGGGCTATTGATATCAGTGCTATTCCTATATACACTTCAATGTCAAACTTGATCTCCTTTCCAGGTGGTAATCTTGGTAGTTCATCTGGGAATTCTACTACCACTTGTATTTGGCTGACATTAGGCCCTGTCTATTTAGTATCAACTACATATGCCAAATATGCTTGGCAACCCTTTCAAATTAGTCTCCTTGGTGTAATTGTAGATATTACATTGGATAAAAGGTCTATTCTTTCATTGTCTACTATAATTTCCTCTCCATCTATTATATGGAGAGTTAGCCTCTTTTATGAACAATCTATTATGGCAGTATGCCTAGATAACCATTCTATGCCCAATATGGCATCAAATTCATTGAATGGTGATTCAATCAGATTTGTGAGAAAGACATACCCTTGGATAGCTAAAGGATAATCCCTATATACTTTGTTTACTATCATAGGTTTCCCTATAGGGTTACTCACTATAATCTTAGTGTCCAAAGGTTCTAATTGTAGTCCCCTATCTTATGCTACTATGTTGTAGAAATAGGAATGTGTGGACCCTCGATCAATAAAGGCTAAAATAGATGAATCAAAGAAATAAAATACACCCTCAATAACAACTATAGAGTTTGTCCTATCTCAAGCTTGGATTGGATATTAGTGAGTTGGTGCTCTAGCCTATGTTCTCTTACTTGCCTCTAATCATGACTTCTGGTTAGGCCTAACTTTATCTCCCTTACTTTGCATCTAACTACTAGCCGACATGGGTGTGATGCTAAGAGTTAGGTAGAATTTTCTATATCCAATTTCAGTGGGAAATCTTTTTTATAGTGACCCCTAGAACCACATCTATAACAATCTCTTAGCATAGACATCTAAAATATACCCCTATGTTTTTTACCACATGTGCCACACACAGGTAATGCACTCTTAATTGTGGAAACTAGAGCACTCATGGCTAGCCTTTACAACTAATGGGGCCTAAATTGCCATACTAGGCTAGATCTCTAAGTTGGAGATAACTTTTATGATGCTAGTGTAACACACCCTACTCAATTCTCAAAGGAACTCGACAGAAGATGCTACTTCTCATAGGTCACCCATCCTAATTCTACCTTAGGTGCCACTCATTTAACATTTGTAATCTAGTCTACCCTAGTTGTTAGTTATCATTATTTATGGGTTATGATATTATATTATTCTTATAATGTCTATAGATGACTATTAAAACCAATTTATATGATAGAAATGAAATTCACATAAGTTTGAGCAGCATAACGGCTACCCGAGTGAAAAATCAAAATTTTAAACCTATTAAAAACACTTCTATATTCATCATCAACAGTATTACCAACACCTAGACCCATCTAGTCCTCCAATTAAATAGTTAATCTCAGCACACAATCATATATCATAGGGTCTTAGACCTACCATCATAGAGACATACAATAGTATATATAAATCCATGCATAATATAAGTACAAACAACTATTAAGTAGCTTAGTTAAACATTTATAAGTTACCGTATCTCAAAACATATTTTTATTTACATTCTTATTCTAGACCTAACCCTTTACTATGTATGAGTGTCTAACACTATGCATGCCCATAAAAAGATAGAAATGTACCCCAATAGGCTAATCAGCTACACTATACATATCGAGGCTGGACTACTTTTACTATCTACAACCTGTGTATCGAAACACCGAAACGCTGAGTACAAACTTAGTGGTGAATTTACTATAATGTATGTATGCCACACACACAAATATGCAGTAATCACACACAAGGTTAGTCATGTGAATATACAAATCAAGTTACATACAATTCTATCAAGTATCATTTAGTTTTATTACATCATGGTTAGTGTGTCTTGTAATCCCATTAAATATGTCAAGTTACATCTAGTGCTTTTAATCATGATAGATGTATCATAAATTCATTTAATCCTTACCATTTTCATTTATTTCATTATTCTATTTCAAGTGCATATTGGAAAGACTATGCTTATAGACACTAGATAGTGGGACCTAGACTACGTAGTGGCCAACATTTTAGACCTTAGTAGCTGCACCTACCCAACTCTATCTAATAGCATGGATCAGTTCATGCGAACATCCCAAATAGAAGTTAGAGGGATAAGTCCTAGTGGACCTCCCAATAATAGTAGTAGGGATAGCAAGGATCAGCCTTATGGGACGTCCTAAATCCATAGATAAAATGAATAAGCAAGGATTAGCCTATATAGACCTCTCAATACCTAGGTGTGCAAGGTTCACTAACAAAACCTTGGCAGCTGCACTTGCCATCACTATCATTTCCATATTCCACTGTTACTGTTAATACCATTACTTGTCATCATATGCACTTGCATTCTTTCATCCATTTCATTTATGTACATACATTCTCATCAAGAAATAATGGTCACTTTGCATGCATTTTACACACTTAGCACACATTAATAGTTTTTAACATATACAATGCATATTTGCCATTACTTATTCTCTTTACCAATTCTTTCATTACAAACACACTTTATGCTTAAGCTTTTATCCATTTACCATGTCATTACTTACCACACACATACGCATGCTTCACCATACCACCAAACACCTTTTGGCCACATTATGAACACACACATTCACATGGTTTTCTTCCATACTAATCATGCATATAACCTTCTTATTCTTATGCCAACCCAATCACATATTCATTTCACATCAAACATACACACATACATGCCAATTCACACTTCCATACCCATATATCATGACACACATAGATTACATTAAATTCACATACCTAGGGTGTGAAAACACCATTTCTCACCACTTTACTCCCTTGAATAGCCTTCCTTACTAATTCTTTTCCTTAACCTAAACATACACAATTAGGGCTTTGAAAAATTCTCAAAAATTGTACATAACTCCAAAATTGAAATCTAAGTGAATGGTTATTCTTAGAACACTTAAAGCTATCTAAAAATAAAATAAAAAGTGGTATTAAAATTCTTACACTCAAAATTATCACTATTCACCCCCTGTCTAAATCTCAATTTTTAGCTAATTTTTATCAATTCTATCAATTGGAATAGCTTTTGGAGACTGTAGAGGTAAAAACTCAAATAAATTTTATGCGATTTCGATGTATGAGGAGAGAGAAAAGAAGAAAAAATTGTAGAGAGGCTTTATGGAAAGTGGCATCAGCCATTTAGGGTGGGAGGAGGAAGAAAAGTTTCTTTGCATATGTGACACCATCACATGTGTGGGCCCTTTTATATTAAGCACATGGATGGCTTAAATTATGCCACATGGCGATCTAACGGCCCGTTCTAATATGATTTTCTTTTAAACTTTAAAAATTCAAAATAATTCCTATAGACCTCTAAAAATCATGATTTCAATGCCAAAAAAATTCTCGATAGTGCTCATTAAGGGCCCTATAAAATCTCATGTCAAAACTCCTTTTGGAACTAGGGTTACTATTCACTCGCGTAATCTAAAAATTCCAAATGAATATCAAACGACCTCGGAGTATTAAAATTCCTTCACTAATAGACTCATTGGAATTTTTGAGCTTCAAGATATGGTATTTTTAGGTCCATCCAGCATATCCCAAGGCTATCTCGACACAAACTTAACTAAAATCACTATTCACTAGTTCTTAGCCCAAAATGATCTATTAGTTATGGTAAAATTTTTAATTAATTGATTTTCACCATTTTCTAGCCCGTCAAAGTTTTATGACTAGTGTTCCCATTTTTTGCTATCATAGAGTGCTTTGGCTCCTCGGGAGACGTTATTCATTCCTCAAAAGTAATATTCATCAAATTGAGTTTTATGGGCATTACAGTTAGTGTGCTAGGGCCTCCCTTTTGCTTTTTTTTTTTTTTTGGTTTTTCGTGTTGAGTTAGCCTAGCGAGTTTTAAAGGATCTCTTCTTCTAGAAATTTTTCTTTCTCTCCTTCAGGATGTCCTCCATAGTGTAAGTTGCAGTGACTAGTGCATAAAACTCCTAGATCTTATTCCCTACCACTTGTAGTTAAATATCATTGTAGAGGCCCTTCTTAAACCTCCTACATCTCTCTTCCTCTGTAGGCACAATTTATGTTACATACCTACTAAGTCTAGCAAACTCCTTTTCATATTATCACACTACTCTACCCTTCTATTTTAATTTTAGGAACTATTTTCTCTTTTTTCTAGGTAGGTTTCTATGATGTACCTTTTCTTGAACTCCTAAAGCAAGAACTCCCAAGTTATGTCTACTAAAGTTTTCCATTCTACAATTGTCCTCCACCAACTATATTGTTCTTTCCACAGTAAGAATATGGCTCAAATAAGGTTTTCTTTTAGTTTGCACTTTAATTGCTCTAATATTGTTTCAATTCTCTCGAGCCAGTATTCTATCGTGGCAAAGTTGTCTCCGTTAGTACCCAAAAATTCAACTACCCCTATCTTATTTATACATTTTAGATATGTTTTCTAGAGGGCTTGTGGTACTAGTGATTGCTATAGGCTAGTAATGGAGGAGGAGTAACAACTGTAGCAACCTATCTAAATATCTTAACCACTATTATATCAATATTGATTGTACTTTCATCAGTTGTCCAAGTGTAGCTTGTGCTACATCACTTAGTACAGGTGCTTCTGAGCTCACTAGCTCTTAGACTACTATAGGGGCAAAGCTTTCCACCACCGTAACACCAATAGGTGGTATTTGATCACTCATCTTCAATCTATATAAAAAAACATATATTAACCTCAAGCAGTGTAGTATTGTGTGATATACATATGTATAAACCCTATAGCACTAATATGTAGCCTAGGAATGCCTAAATTAGGCTCTAATACCATTTAATTGGCACCCCTCACTAGACCTAGTAGCTGAATCAAAATGTGAGATATCACATTGTCACATCTCCTACTTGAATCATTGCCAGTCTAAATAAAAGATGGCACGTTAACTAGTTCCACCTAGATGTACTAGTATCTTCTTATAGCATTGCCATGTATGTTTATACTATGACATTAGGGGCCTATATGTGTGTATCATTAAGTTTAAGGTAACATGCACACTAAGATCAACATTTATCTATTTAGACAAAAAAAACTGGCAGCATAATGGCTGTACAGTGTCATGCACTAAAATAACCTATGGAATATAAAACTTCTATAATGTTCTCAATCTCAATCTCAATTAGTTGACTAAGTCCTTCTAACCCTATATTATCATCATCATTATCTTTATAGAGTGACTTCAATCGCATGTTAGTTATAACAAGCATACACAACATCACATCATATCCAACACACACATATACTTGTCACACCCTACCAATAATAGTATAAATAATTTACGTAGTTGATGTACTTTTATGAACTATACATACACATAGCAACACTAGACCCGTTCCTTGTTCATGTACATATAAGTGCCAACTAGTCTTATTTACATCACACTAAAGATATAAAAATATACTAGAAGTTAGAGCTATCTACACTACACTGCTACTTTGAGGCTGGACTTGACATTATATCTATCTACAACCTATGAATTAGAAAACATGATGTGCTAAGCATAAATTTTAGTGGTGTATTCTATAAAATATGCACACACACACACACACATCTACACCAAGCATGCACTTCAACAAAAATATGTCATATTATGTTTACATGTATCATTTACTTGTTGTATTACTCATTTAACCATTTCATGTTATTGTATTGTCACTATGCATTTATTTCCATTTTAAGACACTTGGTTGTCATAATCCATTATATGTGAGTAGTGTCATCTTCCCACAATCACTTACCATCCATATGGTTTACATGTATTATTTGAGTTAGTTAACTTATTGATGTTAAGGTCATTATTTAGTTTGGTTAGCATATTTAAGTTATAGTTGTTAACAAATTTATCTAATTATATGTGCAAGTAATTTCATAGGATATATTAATTATGTATTCATTCATTAAATCACTTATTATCTTTTTTTTAATTCATTAGCCCATATCTAACAAACATATATCAAAGTATTGGATATCAGGATCATGATATGTGGTCACCCATATTTTGGATAACAATGTAGTAACTACAAAAATCCCTAAGTTGACCGATTAATCCATCCAGTGGATGTCTAACTAATGGGCCATGTAACTCAATTTATGATTATTTCTTTACTGATTGACCTCTTATAATATTACTAAATTAATAACAGACATATATGAATTTTATGGCATAGTAAAATTTAGCCCGGTCTGGTATGGCCACAATTAGGTTGTACTAGGTAAATTCTCATAAGAATTTTTAAGTATTAAAATTGCAAAAAATCAAGCTGTAATATGTTTGAATTTATTCCACAACTATATCGCAAGGAGTTATCATTTACTATCCAGTGGTATTTTTTATTCTGGTAATGGTCGACTGGACAGTTATAGGTCATTACGGCAAGCTTTCAATAGACTTTTCTAGGTCCATTCTTAGCCTATTTCTATGCAAGTTTCACCATTATTCACAAAAGGTTCATAAGCTTTAAATCATATAATCATTAGGCCATTTCTAAGGCTAAAACAAAGGCATAAGACCACCATACATAAACATATATTTTAGCCATAATAAGCACCATTTAATGGCACATTATGTACTCATAAGCCATAGCCCTTAAAGGCAAATTATAAGTTGCTTCTCAAACCCTTTTCTAGTTAAATTTAAATTCATTTTACATGCCAATTCTTAACCACATTTCACACCATTTTGGCCTTGTATATTAGACTCTTTTCATGCCTTTTAAATTATGCCAACATGCTCATACTATTATACCTTACCATACCTATACATAGCTTACATGTTAGTAATGTATGTGTGCCTTTACCTCCTATATGTCTTGACCAAAGTGTGACTCACTTTCTTACACATATTAATTCAAGCCAATTCATGTCCATAACATCAAGTTCAAGGCAATTATTCATTTCAAGTAAAACACTAAAGCTTTCTTAGCATTTACCTTGCTAAAGCTCTTATGTACCTTGATATACAAGCCATAATCATGCATTTTTCCACATTTCCTTATTCATTCAACTACTTACACATACTTTTAACACATTTATGCATTCTTAAGGATATGATTATGCTAATTTAGATAGTTCCATTATGTTGAATGTCTCGGCCATTAACAAATTCCCAACCACACATATATTAATCAATTTATCTACTTATCATCTAGTGATTTCACATGTCCTAAAGCCATTTGTACATGCCACATAGACAATTATACTCACATACACACAAGTTTATACATGTTACCCACAATGCTCTTAGCCAATAAAAGTTTACTTATTCTAGTCAAATGTTCGTCAAGCAATTCCAAATTCAACCCTTACTTGTCTATTTATCCCTAAGAGTTTCATACAAGCTAAAGGATATCAACATCTAGACCTCAGTTCAACATCACTAAAGCTAGACTCCAGTCCCACAAAGGTCATATGGCATGAAGAAAAGGCTAGAGTTCACTTACTTGCTAAAGAGAACACTTGAAACCTTCAGTTCCACAAGTTATCTAACCCCTCATAGTGACTTCTTCTCCTTTCCTTCAAGCTTTTCTCCTCTTAACTCACCTCAAAAACCATTATAACACATTCCTATGGATATTAGGCACCTCAACTACCAATTCTAGCCAAAAAGGCTCAAGCAAACCCAAGGTAAAACAAAGAACTCACCTTAAACACCTTTACAAGATAGTTTCTATGCAAGAAACTTTGAAGAATTTTTGTGAATTCATGAGAGCTTCTTTTCCCATGTTTCATCTTCCCCTAACTCCCTAACACACCAAAATGAATTTAGGAATCAAGAATTGGCTGAAGGAAGAAGATAAAACTGACTCCCAAAGCTTATTGTGGCGTCGATTCTAGTAAGGAGAAGAAAGAAGAGTTTTTCCTTTTATTTAGTGAAATTTTCCACTTGTCAAGTAATGTTGCCATTTGATGTTTTCAAGTCCATTCGAGCATATCCCAGGTCATTCCTAGCCCAAAAAATTTTTATTACATAAAGGGGTAGCTTACGGTCCAAAATGAATTATTAGTTCTACTAAATTTTTAAATTTTGCCTTTTTCATCAATTTAAAGCCCCTCAAAGTTTTATGACTAGTGTCACTGCCTCGATTTACATACAAGTGGCCTGGCACCTCAGGCACACTTCTCGGATCTAGTGGCACTATTCACAGAGCCTCAGAACACGGGCATTCATCTCAGTCTATTTTCAAAAATTCTTCCACAAAAGAAACAATTCTATAAACTTTTATCAACTCCATTAACATTAATGGATCCTCTTGATCCCCCAAATCAACACACAATTCACATCTCAGTCTATTTTTATCACATCTATACATCCATTTCATATACAACCTAAGGTTATTCTCATATATACATAATTACATCATGTACATCTTCAATGCACTAAATCCATAATTATACTTCGCATTTTGAATCTTAGATCACATACAAATTACTCTTTACATTGAGCTTACTTTCACTTAGCCTAATCTATCTCAATAACATTACTACATAAATTTTTATGATAATTACACAACTTGTGATGGCTTTAAAAACCATACAAATTACATTTTATATTACAACTTTGAAACTGATTACATTTACATACACCTTTTTCTCTCAATAGGTCTTTCCTAAAGTCTTAAAACTACTCTCGATGAAATTATTCAAGTAGCTTCCTATGCTCTTCTAGCATCTTTCCCTATCAACTACTTCTATCTATGCACTAGCAAAAAAGCTAGTATGCTGAGTGAGATGCTCAGTGGTGTACTCAATGGAATATATATATATATATATATATATATATATATATATATTCACATATACATTTTAAATAGTCATGCTCATATAGATACACACCAATTTTTAATGCATTTATTTCATGTACCAATTTAAGGATGGAATTGTTCATTCTTTGGAACATATAATATGCTCTCGCGTATATACATACAAATGTTAACCTAATATGCCACATAAGCAACCTTATAACACATTATTATAGCCATACATGCATTTAATCATAATTACATTAAAATATGGATATTTTTACCTATTTGTCATACAATTATCATAATAAACTCATATGAATAAAGTTAAGGTCAATATGCTCACTAAGCATTATCATAACATAATTTTCTTCATATGTATAAAATAGACATGTATAGGTTGTAATAAAATCCATGGGCGTCAACAAGCATAAGGTGTATCATACATGTGTATTATGTCATCATAAACATATAAACACCTTAATATTATTGTAGATACCCATTTTCATCCAGTCCAAATATATCCCAAAAAAGGAGTTAATTAAAAAATGAGTGGCTATGTGCTACCCAGTTATAAAAGAGTTATTAAGGTGATAATTGCTTGCATGAGATTTATAGATGTATTACTTAATAACAACTTAATTTAAAATCTTATCATTCAAATATTATTACATTAAAAGATGAATGATTAATACATCTCATAACTTTATTATATGTTAATTACTTATGAAAGAATTACTATGGAGATAATAATACTATTAGTGTTATTATTTGCATGAGGATTACAATTGTATTACTTGATATTTTATAGTAATCACTTGATTTAGAATTATATTGTTCAAATATTATTATTACATTTAAATGGAATAAATGGTAATATGAAGTCCTTTATTTAAATATACCTAGGTTAGTAGCAAAATTAAGAATTAAAATTAAGTCACTAATGATGCATAATGAACATTAACAAATAATAATTCAATAAAACAAAAAAATTAAGTAAAGAATAATAAAATTACAACAAAATAAGAATAATAATTAATTACAACAAAATTAAAAAATTTTTAATTAATTACAATATTAAAGAAAACTAAATTAATTATAACTTTAAAGAAAATTACAAAAAGTTAATGAATTAAAGAATATTACAAAAATCTTAATTACAATATTATAAAATTAAAAAAAGAGAGAAGAGTAAACTACTGGGCTCAAATGGGCCAAGCCCTGCAGTCTATTAGTCCTAACAGCTTGCAACATGCCCAGCCCACTATACCCAGCAACAAACTCAGCTCACAACATCTGCAGCCCAAGCCCAACCCACAGTAGCACTATAGCCCAAGCTTAGCCCACAACAGCACTATAGCCTAAGTCTAACCCGTAACAACACCCCAGCAACACATACAGCCTAGGACAGTAGCGCAATTCATAGCAGCTCAGCCCTCTATAAGAAAATATCTCACCTACAATAGGTAAACAGGGTGAGGAGGCTATTGTAATAGTAAAATAAAACCCTATAGAGGAATGGCTATATAAATTGCAGTTGGGGTGCATTAAAAGGGGACGAAAAAAAAAGAAAGAGGGACAAAAAGAAAAAAATGAAAAAAACACAGAAAGAGCTAAGAAATGAGAACAAGAGAAAAGAGGAAACATTAAGAAAGAAGCCAAAAAGATAAATAGAAAGAAAGGGCATTATAAAGTAAGAAGGTAAGAAGCACAATATATCATTAAACAATAGAAAGCTCAAGACAAGGTAATATAGTAACAATATGATTGATTCTCTCTTTAATATCTTAAAGTCAGTACTGATTTTAACGTATTAAAGGAAGTCAGCTATAATGTGTTATTGTGATTTATGTGATTGCTGTTAAAAGTTAATCCTTATGTTAATTATAAAAGTTAAGATTGACTTCTTATAAGACATAGAGGGGGTTAATAATGATCTCTATGTTTTAAAAACTATGTTTTTTTCTTTTTCTTTCAAAAAAAGAATAAGCTAGCATAAAAATCTAAAAAATAAAAGATAATGGATGGTCCTCAGGATTTTGCATTTATACATATTGTAGATTGAGTTTCACTTAGGAATTTACCCTATTCCTAAAATGGGTAACTATTAATTGCATAAATAAGACCATTTGATGAAGCATTTGATAGGGCAACAGTTTACACCCTCTGGTAACATGATACTAGAAATGATGTAACAATCATAGGTTAATCTTCCAACTAAATACAGCTGGAAGTGTAAAACTTAGGAGCTACCAATAGATTAAATACCATAATGTACATACAACCAATGCTACCAACACCTTAGAAAAATGATAGAATGCCTAAGTAAACTCAAACAACAAGTTTCATTTAGCCCTCAGTCATCATTAGACCTAAAAATTATTTTTTTTAAAAATGTTTAGTAAGACAGAATAAAAAGTCTGTTAAAAGAGAAGATAATAAAATCCATATAAAAAAGAGGTATGCCACGAGAACTAAATGAAATAGAAAAAATAGAAACAAAATTTTAAGAAAAGAAAAAATGAAAATAGGGGAGGAGGCATAAGATTTTTTTAAAAAATAAAAGAGGTCTAAAAACAATTAGATAGGTAATAAGTAAAGAAATAGAAACTGACAGTAATCATACAAATAAGCCTTATATCACTATCAGTACACCATCCTCAATATATAATAGGATCAAATAGAGATGAAACGCTAAGAAAAACTTAGTTGTAAAAAGGATCAATATAACTTTAGCATCACTAATAATCCTCCCACCTCCTATATAAATCTCGACCTTTAAAAGGTAGAAGCTAGAAAAACATCACAATAAGCATTTAAACAGAAGAACAGTGAGCCAAAAAATAGAAGTGGTGAATAAAGAACAACATACACATTAACTAATAGTCACCACATATCAACT